>UESW01001938.1:59095-300033 GCA_900491605.1 Calamus simplicifolius | reverse complement strand
TTAGGTCATGCAAGCACACACTTGATTTCAAAATTGATTAGAATGGACTTAGTTAAAGGACTTCCAAAGTTAGATTTTGAAAATAACCAAATTTGTGATGCATGTCAATTTGGAAAAACAAACTAGAAACTCTTTCAAATCTAAAAATATTGTTTCCACTTCTAGGCCACTAGAGCTACTTCACATGGACCTTTTTGGACCTACTAGAACAACTAGTCTAGGAGGAAAGAAATATGGCCTTGTGATAGTAGATGATTATTCTAGATTCACTTGGGTATTATTTTTTGGCTCACAAGGATGAGACTTTCTCAATATTTCTGAAATTCTTCAAGAAAGTCACTAATGAGAAAAACAACACCATAGTGTCTCTTAGAAGTGATCATGGCACAGAATTTGAAAATTATTTATTTGAAAATTTCTGCATTGAACATGGCATTCATCATAATTTTTCTGCACCTAGAACACCTACAGCAAAATGGAGTTGTAGAAAGAAAAAATAGAACTTTAGAAGACATGGCCCCGTACCATGCTATGTGAAAGCAACCTACCAAAATACTTTTGGGCGGAAGCTATAAACACGGCATGTTACATCCTTAACAGAGCCCTAATTAGGCCAATTCTTAAGAAAACTCCCTATGAATTATGGAATAATAGAAAACCAAACATTAGTTATTTTCATGCATTTGGCTGTAAATATTTTATTCATAATAATGGAAAAGATAATCTTAAAAATTTGATGCAAAATCTGATGAAGGCATATTCTTAGGATATTCAACAACTAGTAAAGCCTATAGAGTATTTAACAAGAAATCCTTAATTGTAGAAGAATCTATTCATGTAGTTTTTGATGAGTCTTTAGCATCAAGTTCAGAAAAGATTGATGATGAGGAAGATACAAATATACTAGAAAGAGATATTAAAAAATTAAATAGATGTATCTTCAGATCATGAACAAGAAGCTAAAGATGATGATTCACCTAGGGTTGATGTTATTGATACTAATCATAATGAGGTAGATCTTCCTAGAGATTGGAGATATGCCTATGGTCATCCAAAGGAATTGATTATAGGTGATCCATCTCAAGGAGTAAGAACTAGATCATCTATGAGAAATATCAATAATCATCTTGCATTTGTATCTCAAATTGAACCTAAAACTATTGAAGAAGCTGAAAAAGATAGTAATTGGATGCTAGCTATGCAAGAAGAATTAAATCAATTTACTAGGAATAATGTATGGTCCTTAGTTGATAGACCTAAAGGTCATTCAGTTATAGGATCTAAATGGGTATTTAGAAATAAATTGGATGAAAATGGCATAGTAATTAGAAATAAAGCTAGATTAGTTGCAAAAGGATATAATCAAGAAGAAGGAATTGATTTTGATGAAACTTTTGCACCTGTAGCTAGATTAGAAGCAATTAGATTACTACTTGCATTTGCATGTCATATGAACATCAATTTATTTCAAATGGATGTTAAAAGTGCATTTTTAAATGGTTTTATAAATGAAAAAGTTTTTGTGGAACAACCACCTGGTTTTGAAGATCATGAATTTTCAAATCATGTTTTTAAATTACACAAAGCACTATATGGTTTAAAACAAGCACCTAGAGCTTGGTATGATAGGTTAAGCAAATTTCTAATTGAAAATGATTTTTCTAGAGGAAATGTAGAAAAAACCCTATTTTTGAAAAGAAAAGACAAAGACTTATTAGTAGTACAAATATATGTAGATGATATTGTATTCGGTGCTACTAACAATCTTTTGTGTCAAGAATTTGCTAAGTTAATGCAGGGTGAATTTGAGATGAGCATGATGGGAGAACTCAACTTCTTCCTAGGACTTCAAATCAAGCAAAGCAAAGAAGGGATTTTCATCAACCAAACAAAGTACACAAAGGAAATTCTCAAGAAGTTTGGAATGGAATCAATCAAACCCCTTGGAACACCTATGAGTCCTTCATGCAAATTGGATAAAGATGAAGACGGTAAGAAAGTTGATCAAAAATATTATAGAGGTATGATCGGATCTCTACTTTACTTAACTGCAAGTAGACCTGATATCATGTTTGTTGTTTGTTTATGTGCTAGATTTCAATCAGAACCTAAAGAATCTCACTTAATTGCTGTAAAAAGAATACTAAGATATCTAAGTGGAACAAAAAATGTAGGATTATGGTATTCTAGAGATTCAACACTGAATTTAATTGCTTATTCTGACTCTGATTATGCTGGATGTAAACTAGATAGAAAAAGTACAAGTGGTGCATGTCAATTTTTAGGAAGTAACTTAATCTCTTGGTTTAGCAAAAAGCAAAATTCGGTTGCATTATCTACTGCTGAAGCAGAATATGTTGCAGCTGGAAGTTGCTGTGCTCAAATCCTTTGGATTAAGCGACAACTTGAAGATTATGGCATAACACTTGATAAAACTCCTATTAGATGTGATAATACAAGTGCAATCAATTTAACTAAGAATCCAATACAACATTCAAGAACTAACACATTGAAATTAGATATCATTTTATAAGAGAACATGTAGCTAACAATGAAATTTGCCTTGATTATGTTAATACTGAAGAACAATTAGCTGACATATTTACAAAACCTTTGAGTGAAGAGAGATTTTGTTATCTTAGAGGAGAATTAGGGATTTGTGATCCTTTGGAATGATTTTAAAACCCTAAGGAATGATTATCTAGAATTCAATCAATTCTTTGAGATTTCTCTCATGTTTTTAAGGACAATTTATCTAGACTTTTGAGCAATTTGATTCTCCACATTCCAAAGATTTTTTCAAAAATTTACTGATTATATTAGGGCAGAGTCGACACCTTCTCATTTCGTATCTTCTCCAAACCCTCTCAAAACCTCTCTAAACCTCCCAAAGCCAAATACTCCTCAAATCAACCATTCCCTAAGATTCCAATGGCACCTAAGCGTAGGGGATCGGTCTTTGATGCTCCCATGGATACAAGAGAGCGTACGGCTAGGCGTCCCATCCGTGAACCTACTCCAAGCGATGATTCCTCTTCAACCCACTCAGATAATCCTGGCCCTCCTCTCCTCAAGTAGATATCCTTGCTGGATGAGTCATAACCATGGGAAGGAAGGTGGATTTTGATTTCTTTGAAGCCGAGGGTTTTGCAATCGGTAGACAAATTAAAGAGCTCGGTTGGGATAAGGTATGTTCTTTGGATGTTCCCACTTATCCGGCCCTAGTTAAGGAATTTATCTCAATTTATCAAGGGAGATGGTGGAATAGTTAGTTCAATAAGAGGAAAAAGATTCATCTCAAATTCAAATTTTAGGAAATCTTTTAGGCATCCCTGTCACTGGGCTTACTGTAGACATTCACAGTGAGAGATCAGATGCTTTATCAAGGATGTTGGGAAGGAAAGTAACTGAGTTTAAGGAAGTTAGGGTAAATCAATTGCCACTTGAGCTTAGATTACTGCATAACATTTGTGGTAGGATCCTATTTCCCAAGACTGGTCATTTTGAGTATGTCTCAGAGTGAGACATAGTGATTATGGATAGTGTTTTGACTGGTCAGCCAATCAATCTTGTTGGAATGATGATATGGTATATGGCTAAGGCTGGGGGCAAGAGGAGATCTTCATTGCCTTATAGGATGATCCTGACCATGGCTTTTAGAAGTTAAGGAGTTGTCATTTCTGACAATGAGCCATCGAAGAACCTTAGACACCCTAACTATTATAGCTTGGCTACTGTGCACAGAATGGGATCCGTAAAAGTGGATGGTAGATGGGAAATGAAAGGTCATCTGGATGAAAGAGCAGCTAAAATTAGGGCCACTGCACCATCTAAGGTAGGACCATCAGCGAGGCATCCATCACCAGAGCCTACAGATCATCACCACCACTGGCATCTACTCCAGCTCCTGCACATGTACCATCGCCTATGTCATCCATTGGTTTTTCTGATATTCAGTTGCAACAGCTTAAAAGTTTATTTGCTACTCACAAGGAAGAAATGAAAATAGAGATTGACAATAGTTTGATGAATTTAAGAGAAATGTATTATTCTTTGGATGAGAGAGTTAGTAAAATTGAAACCATACTTGGAGCCTCCGCAGAATCTTTGAAGAATGATCTCAAGAATATTTTTGAAAAGCTTAAAGATATTGAAGGAGATTCAGAGACTTACTCCAAATGTAATGCTGAGCTTCAGGATAAATTATGACTGCATGTGCATTTTTTGATAGAAGACTAAAGGAATTTGTTAGAACTCAAAGTGAAGGAATGGGAAAAATATTAGAAGATTTGCAAAGACTTCTTAGAACTAATCTTTGATTATCTTGTAATGAAGTTTCTTTGATGTTGATTTACTTTCTTCTAAAATTTTGATGTAATGAAGTTTCCTTTTATAATATGATGTAATGCTTGAAGTATGTAATGAACAGTTTGATATTAATGAATATTATTTGATCTTTGAAGCATCTCTCAATTTTGTCATTTAACTTGAAACTTCTTAACCTTTTTGTTGATTACAAAAAAGGGGGAGAAGTAATTGATAGTCGTATATGCATTGAAAGTTAAAGAGGGAGAAGTATTTAGTATTTGCATTGAAACAAATAAGCTTAATTAATTGGTATTGCATATAGGGAGAAGTAATTGACATATGTGCATTGAAAGGAAGAAGCCTAGCTAACTTAATTTGATACAAGCATTGAAAGGAAGAAGCCTAGCTAACTTAATTTGATACATTTTGATATGATTGTCTAATTAGTGTCAAACATTAAAAGTTTACTAATTAAAAGGGAAGAATAGATGTTAAATTAAGTATCATAGGGGGAGCTACTTCGTTCAAGGGGAGCTTACCTATGAGAACTAAATATTTGAGAAATTTGATTTAAAAATATTATTGTTTAAATCATGCATATACTCAATGTTTTTATAATCATCAAAAAGGGAGAGATTGTTGACCCAATTATTGATTTTGATGATTAATAAAAGACATGAGTATATTCACTATGTTTCTAATAGATTTAACAAGTGTTACAGGGATTAAAAATGTTTGATCATCAAAAGGGATAAAGAAATAAGTTTTGAATCAAAATTTTAAAGGATTTTTCAAAGTTCAGAGCTTGGAGTCGACACCCAATAGTCAGGAGCCGACCCCAAGGCGTATCAGAAGTTTTCTAAAATTTTGGCACGGTCTGGAGTCGACACCCAGAGTTTCAGAGTCGACTCCAACCTAAGATACTAAGAAGTGTATTCTGTCTCAGTTTTCGGAGCTGACACCTGAGAGTTCGGAGCGACACCTGAGTTTCTGGAGCTGACTCTAACCTGAGAATAGAGAGCGTTTTTATGAGCATTTTTGGAGCCGACACTTTAGGATTGCGGAGCCGACTCCCGAAAGCGACGAGTCAACACTTAACTTTATTGGAGCCGACCCCTCAACAACTTTTTATTTGCTATTTTGGATACCCGATTTGAAGCCGACACCTGAAAAGTTGGAGCGACTCTAACCTATCATGAACGGATTTTTTATTTGTCAGAACGGACTCCAACGTAAGATTTTTTTACCTAACCTCTAACGGCTATTTTCTTTGTGTGTAGAAAATTCAAGCATCTCACAACGGCTATATTTTCCACCTAATCTTGGATTAAGAGATATATAAAAGGGAAAAACCGTTCATTTGAATTAGAGAAGAAAAATAGAGAAAAATACCTAGTGAAAAGGAGACAGAAATCAAGAGGAAAGATTCAGAGCTCAAATCCATCAACCCCAGAAAGCTCAAAGAGAAATCCACAAGCTTCTCAAGTTTAAATCAAGGAGATTTCCATCAATAGAAGAAAGAAAGCAAAAGCCCCAAATCCTCAACTTCTCAACAGCAAATTTCTATGAAGAATCTGAGCTGAGGCCCTAATTCAATCTTTCAAAGGAGAAGAGGAAAAGAAGAAAAGAAGAAAAACATTCATTCAAAGAGCTTCAAACAGGCTTTCTTATCCTTATTTACTTTATTATTTATTTGCTCATTTGAGGAGCTGTTGTGTATTTAAAACTTTATTCTCCATTTGTGTTTGCTAATTCAATCGGGGGATTGAATTAGTGGAGGTAGTATAACTCGGTACAAGCTAAGGATAGCTTGTGGTTGGGTTTGTGCTGGTGAGCCCATAAAACCAGCTGGGTTCGTTGTGATCCCGAAGGAAACAATAAGTTTTGAGTTGTGAGCTTGTAAAACAACTCGACTGTAATCAAGTGGATTGTAGTATGGACCCAAGTGAAGCTTGGGAGTGGACGTAGGTGTTGGATACACCGAGCCACTATAAAATTTTTGTGTTTGCCGTGCTTTGTCTCTTTGTCTCTCTCTCTATCTCATTTAGTTGTGATTAGCATTCATTTATACTTTGCTCTCAAGATCTTTCATTTCAAAGCAAATAGTGTTTTAAAAGAGTTAAATTTTTAAGAACCCAATTCAACCCCCCCTCTTGGGTTGCCATCTGGGCCAACACTATTTCTCCATGGTTAGATGATTATCCAGTCACTCGGACTTAGGTCTTATCCCTCTATGATTGATATTTACTTTCAGATCAGTGAGTATTTTTATCAAGATCAAAGGATAAGCGGGACCGAACCCTTAGCTTGTGAAGCTTGCTTGGATGCAAGGGTGTATAGATGATATCCTTGTATATTGGGCTAGTGTGGGGTGATATTCATGTATATGTATATGTATATATGTATAGTGAAATGTGGTGATGTATCAAACTTATTTGGATATGAATACATGACTTATGTTTTGGAGAAAATTATAAGCTTGGTTTATGTACTTATGATTTTGATGTCGATTGTGAATGTTATCTTATAAACTGCCTAACGATGTCATGAAAAATATTATATGAGCAGGTCGATGCTTAGTGTTAATTTGAGTGATGTGCATATATAATTGAGCTGATAATAAAAAGTTTTTAACATGATGTATTTTGAGTGTCTGCCACTTATGATAATTTATTGGAGTTCTCTAACTCTTTATGGAGCGCTACATAAAAACTAATAGAACTCTATCCGATTACTACAGGTGTGTAGGTATGCTGTCGGTGGCCCCAGAGAGAAGGGGGGCTGACAAAAGATGTTTCCATTTATGAAACATTACACTATGCATTGTAGTCTCCGCATTAACACTGACCACATGACTTTTCTCTTTTTTCCTCTTTTTCCATCTCAATTTATTCTTTTTTTTCTCCGATTATTCATCTTGGCTCTTGTATGCATTAAATGAGAGAATCAACACCTACACCATATGGGCCTCTTAATATTTCATAAATCCAAACTTTGGATTTTATAGTACTGCCGCCATACCCTTAACCAAGATGAATAATAGGAGAAATATTAAACGAATTATCTAAGAGTAGAGTCCTAGATTCATCGAGGGGGATGGGGCTTAAGCCCATTATTTGGTCACCAGTAGTAGATACCCAACCTCTGTGATTGGAGAACCCATGAAGGAGGTTCAATATGATAGAAACGAAGCTAATTGAGTGATCGTGTCAGAGCATAATTTTTTGAAATCGTGTGAGAGCATAATTTTTTGAAAAAAAAATTTCATCCCATCCCTATGATGAGTGCTCTTATAAAGTGACAAAGTAAATATGTGTAAGGTTGAGTTATACTCTTAATGGATCCAAGGTACGTTATCTGCTGGGTATTAGTCATAAATACCTTGGAGGATTCACCTATTGAGGATTATCATATTAGGCCATGACTATAGGTTTGGGCTAACCTTAATAAATTTTCATAAAAAATTAAGGTACTAAGCGCAAGGCCTTTAATATGCGGTAACCGCTTACATACTGTGCATGTGATTAGTAGAATCTGAGTTAAGGACCTAATTCAAGGTTTAATCCACTATGATTTTTTCAGATGTATACAATCAACACTAAGTGGGGTTTAAGTCCACATGATACCTCACCTATTGTATAGTATAAGATGCCCTAAAAAATTTATGTATTATTTTTTATTTAAAATTTTTATGGGGGATTGTTGGAAAAAAAGTTTGAAATTAAAAAAAAGGGAGTAACCCTCGTGAGCTTTAGGCCCGCGAATGCTACGCGAGCGTTCCTCGCTCGCGTGTTCCCGAACATTGGGCGAGCATTGCAGGAATAGCCCAATCAATTAATTTTTTAAGCCATTTTCAACATGATTTGAGACTAACGGCTATCAGGCATTTAAGGCCTTTATGGGCTAAGCCATTGGGGTTTTTTTGGGCTAAGCCTATAAATAGGCTATAGAATTCAGGATGAGATGAAAAATCAAGCTTGAATTGTATTCTTCTATTTTTTTCTTTTGTTATTGTTGATCTTTTTTCATTGGCATCTGGAGGAGTCATTGGATTACACCTTTATGCGATCGTGCTTGTGGTGAAAGGTTTGGATAGAGCCGGATTATTGCGGATTTTTGTACCTTGAGGACAGATCGCCAACAACTTGCACGAAGGGATGAAAATTGATCTTAGGACAGTGTCTAATATGCCTTGATCCAGGCTTGATTCTCAACTTCTTTTAATTTTAATTTTTTATGCATTTAATTTTTAAAATAAATTTCTAGTAATTTCTAAAAAAAAAATTGCAAAGAACTAAAATATTTTCTAACACTTTCTACTAGCACCAGCCCATTCTGTGCATGGTTGGTGTGGTAACCATGATGAAATGAAGAGGTGTGTGCAATGGAGTTGGTTGAATGGGTTCCAATGGAGTTGGTTGAATGGGTTCCAACGCCCCATAACATTGCAGCCTCTCTCTCTCTCTCTTTCGTCCCTGGCTCAGTTCTTCTTGGTGCTTCGTCCTCGGCACAACTTGCGCACTTCTCCCTTCCTACTGGCCATTATCCCTAGCCAGTTCTCTTGCTTCGTCTTCTTGCTTGCCCCCATTGAAACGAGGCGAGCTCACCCCTCCTCCATGCCCCGCTTGGCTTGCTCAAAGGGGGCCGATCGAAGGGGAGGGGGGGACGAAGCCGAACAAGCTTGCTCAAAGGTGGCTGATCGAAGGGGGGGGGGGGGGGTTGGGGACGAAGCCGACAAGCTTGCTCAAAGGTGGCCGATCGAAGGGGGGTGGGGACGAAGCTGAACAAGATGACACGCACAGACAAGAGGCGGAGGGTTAGAGCGACCAGGGTTGCCCCAAGAGAATCAGCAATCGATCGTGTCAGTTATTAAAAAATTATATCCTCCTACAATCTCAACCATCCAATTTAAATGCCGATTCAAAAAATATATATATATATAATACCATAGCCACTATAGCGTGGATGTGTTCCTAACTTTTGACTTTCATAATATTTTAGAGTCACTTCTACTCAAACATCTTATATTTTAGTTGTTCTTAAAGCTCTTATTAAATTTAAATAATTAAATATCTTTTATCAACTTTAAATATTTTTTTCTTATGGATAAAAGATATTGGGGTTAAATGAGTAAAATAAGGGTTAAAAAAACTTTTTTTTTGGTACAGATGTTCGATCACACAACCCTCGTGCGAGTCAGCCCAGAAGTATCAGAGTATAAAATTTGCTTAAGTACAAGGGGACAGGGATCACCTTGATTCCAAATCCAAAATCCAGCATGCTGGGCCATAGCAGCCGCCACCCAGTCTGCTGCAGTATTAGCTTCCCGATAAATATGCCAGATGTGGACTCGATGAGAATGCCGCAGGGCAGCCCAAATATCGCTGAGAAGAGGATTGGTGGGGACACAGATACAGTGTCCCATGCGGAGCCACCGGATAACAGATAGAGAATCCCCCTCAATAAATAGGCTGTAAGCATGAAAAATCTGAACAGCATAGAAAATACCAGCCCATGCTGTATAAAGTTCAGCCATGGGGACAGAAAAGTCTAAGGAACCAAAACCGCCCACCGCCAGCAAAACTCCATCGGTCCCACGAATAATGAAAGCTGACCATGCAAGTCTTCCTCGTACACTTCCATCAAAGTTAATTTTAACAAACCATGGAGGGGGGGCTCCCAAGAGATAAAAACTGTACAACGGTTCGCTGTTGAAGCAGCAGGGAAGCCCCAGTGGCCAGGGATATGAAAACCAACACCAGAGAGATGAAGTGCACATTCTGCAACATAGATCTGATCTTCCGCTCAAGTCTATGAGAAGATATAGTATCATCAGTAAAAATGAGCAAGTTCCATGACAGCCAGATCTGATAGGCAGTAATAGCCCAGAGAGCACTCTGTTGTCGAGTAGTCCTTCGAAGATCATCAAGGAATGGAGAGCGCGAGGAGCCCAAAGCATCCACTCTGCAGGCATAACCCATTCTCTGCCAAATCTAACTCAGTCTGGGACAGGTGAAGATAGCATGGTCTGTAGTCTCCTCCTTCTGCCCACACAGCGGGCAAATCTCCTCAACAGGAAGACCCCTCTTAAAGAGCAGGGAGTAAGAAGGGAGACAGTCCCACATAATCTTTCAAATGAATAACTAGACCCTGGGAAGTATAGGGAGCTTCCAAATCCAAGCAGCATCCCTTGTAACCTGGGGCTGTGGTCTATACATCTCCATGAGGTCCCTAGTGGGAGCCCGAGAGAGACAAGATCTCTACCAAAGCCTCATATCAGGAAGGTGCCCCAGAACAAGAGGAATAGAAAGAATCCGCTGTGAAAGCTCATCCCCAAATAACCTAGAAAGCACAGGGGTATCCCAAGAGGAGAGATCCTAACTAATGAGATCCTACACCCTCATACTAGGTGGAACATCAGTAGCAATAAAAGTAGGCCATCAGGATAGGGGAAGCTCTGAAATCCAATTATCCTGAACAACATCGACCGCGGAACCGATGCCTATCATCCATGAGATATTATTCAGCATAGTCGGAGCATGATGGCACACCTCTCTCCAGAAAAAAGAGTACCTGTGGGTAGGCTGAGAGTCCATAGAGGTAGACCAATCACCATATCTAGCTCGCATAAAGAAACTCCATATATAGTATGGATCAAGAATGAACCGAGAGGCATGTCTCGCCAGAAGAGCTTCTCTCCTAGTGATCAGAGACTGGATACCGAGACCACCTTCTTGCAGGGGCATGCAAATCAACTCCCAAGCCTGAAGGTGAATACCGTGACTGTCCTGCATAGAAGCCCACAAAAAGTTCCTAAACCATCGCTCAATCCTCCTCAGACATGTAATCGGGACAGCAGCATTAGATAGAAGGTGCATCGGAAGGGACATAAGGATCGAGCGAATAAGAGCGATCCTTGCCATCATGGATAATCTGGTAACCTGCCAACCATCAATACGGTCGCGAATACGTCGCTCGAGGTGAGCATAATCACTGATACGAGGATGTCGTCCCAACACAGGGATCCCCAAGTATGAAACCATCAGCCTTTGTGAAAATACCCAAGGCTTGATGAATGGCATCCCTAGTAGACTTGGATGTCTTCAGACTGAAGCAAATCATGGACTTTTCTAAATTGATCTTCTAGCCGGAAGCTTGATAGTAGCACTGAATGGTAGAAGCATAACTAGAAGCATTAAGAATAGTAGCCTGGCCCAAAAAAATACAGTCGTCCACGAAGAGAAGATGAGAGACAGAGGGCCCCAAGGAACCCGCCACAAAGGGGGCAATGCAACAATCCAGCTATGCCTGATGAAAAGCACGGGATAGGTCGTCCGCAGCTAGGATGAACAAAAACGGGGATAATGGGTACCCCTGTCGCAGACCCACCATAGAATAGAAGAAGTCAGTCTGCATACCATTAATGATCAAAGAGAATGATGGCTTCTGGATGCAAGCCATAATCCAGTCGATGAACAAACCATGAAAACTAAACTCAAGAAGAGTTCGGTGCAGAAAAGCCCAAGCCAACTCAGCCTGTCATAGGCACGCTCCATATCAAGCTTGACTGCTATAAGACACTGTATGGCCGAAGCTCTCTGAAGATCATGCATAAACTCCTGCGCAATAAGGACATTATCTGAAATGCTTTGACCTCTAATGAAAGCCTCCTGTTTAGTAGAGATGAGTTGCGAAATCACCACACGCAGCCGGAGACTAATAGGCGTGTCTTGTAACCTTATTTAAATAAGAAAAAATACTCCTTATTTCAGGATGTCAATATATTTCTTCACTTTATTTGCCACTAGTTGCACTTGTAACCTTATTTAAATAAGAAAAAAATATAAATTGAAAAACAAAAAAAAAATCAAGAGACACACATGTAGAAATGAACCAAAAGGTAGTTAATTGGAAGAAAACTTATTATTAAATAAAAATTCAAGTGCAATTTTTTTTCCAACCAATCTTTGTATGCTGGTGAATAACTCTCCCAATAGTTTGAATCAACTTTACTCATGTCAGACATGATCATAGTGATCATTACCTATGCTATATTGTTAGTTTGACATATAACTCTAATCTTTTCTAACGCGATATGATTATTACATGTATGATGTAGCACTCTCATTGCAAGGTGAGATGGTGCTTGACATATAGCCATATTTTTAAGGTTGTGTTTGAAATAAAAAATAAATAAGAATATTCATAAATATTTATCTTATTGTCAAAAAAATTATAACTATAAAGAATAAGTCTAAAAAAATTAATCAATCTCTGAATTTATATCCTAATTTTTTTAAAAAATTCTTATTTGATGAGGGGTAAAATCGTCATTGCATTATTAACCGTCCACATCGACAATTGGGTTATGCCCAATCCAAACACCCTGCTAGCCAACTGGCATAACATCCAAGCGACGAAGCCGAATCACCTTTGACAAAGTCGGGTCGCCTCGACAATCTGAACCATCCTCATGCCTCGGCCATCTCAGCCGAGCCATTCTTCGGTAACCCGAGCTATTCTCATACCTCGGCCATCTAAACCGAGCCATTCCTCGGTAACCCGAGCTATCCTCATACCTCGACCATCTGAGCCGAGCCATTCCTCGGTAACCCGAGCTATCCTCATACCTCGGCCATCCGAGCCGACCGTACCTCAGCCATTCGAGCTGATCCATTTTATACCTCGGAAAACCAGGTTACTCCTCATTCTGGCCGAACCACGACATTCAAAATATCTCTGCGGAATCCAGCGCAGGAGAGTTTGAATTCACTATAACTAAATAAGATTTCAGATGGCAAATCATGCCCAGAAGTAGCTTAGGACCCGCAAGAGTGGCCTAGGTCTATGTGATCATTGAATCTCAAGGCATCAACCAGCTCTCCTAGCCGTCGATCCTCTAACTGACAAGATGCGGATCCTACCGACCTCGTAACAAACTTGATTCGAGTCTGTCTCGAATCCTAACAGTTTTTAGATCCCATCCAGGGCACGTCTAAGGAATCAGGTGATCACCTATAAATACCACAGCCCTCCAACCTCTCAGGTATGCCAATTTTGTATGCAGTTCTTACGCATACTTTTATGCAATTACTCATACTCATTCACTAGCTCTGATACTCCATTGAAGCTTCCCCTGAGCTCAGAGCTCTCGAGAGAGAACACCCGCAAAGGAGGAACTCCTCTGTGAGAGTTTTCTCCTCACATCTGTTTGCTATGAATCTCCACTGACTTGGGCGTTGGAGAGTCCTCCGCAGAGGGCAACCCCCAAGGCACTCTCTATGTGCGGACTGTCTTGCAGGTTCCACCCTGAGGCAATGAGATCAGCATCCGGATCAGGAGCCGGAAGCGCATCCGAGTTGAAGAATGGATTTCCACGGCAACAGATTGATGCTAGAGGAAGGGCCCCAAGTCCCATGAACTTGTGATCCAGAAGACAAGACTCAAGAACCAGAGAAAGCATCCTTTAATGGCCAATCGAAAGAGAGCTACATCTGAAGCTCAAGACCAGGCCGCCTCTCAAAGGCCTGATCCGATTAGCGGTGCGGCACCTCCACCGCCACCGCCAGCTAAGACTCCTTAGCCGCCGGCAATGGTGGTAACATTGGACCAGTTTGCCACTCTGGTCCAGCAGGTCCAGGCATTGACCCAATTGGTCCAGGGGCTCCAAGCGACCCCTGGCCCTGCCGTTCCTGCTCCTCAACTTCACGAAGAGGCCGCTGTCCCTACTCCACCAGCAATTTCTTCCTCCAATCCGCCGAAAGCAGCAGATTATAATCGCCAGCCCGCAAAGGTAAAACCAGTGCCGCAGTGAGCTGGAGGGAAGAGCCCGCTCAGATATAGGTGGGTTCGCTCCTCTTCTTTGGTGTCTTCCCAGAACTCTACACCACTACTGCCTTCCCATCGCCCGATCCATCCTACCACTCTGGACGAGGGGATTTGACAGCAAATGCAGGAGATGTGGCAAGAATGGCATCGAAAGTTAGACACCGCCAGGTAAGCTCCTCCATCCCCCAGCCAAAAGCGGAGCAGAGCATCCCCTTCTCTGAGAGGATCATGAGAGAAGTGATTCCCCCTCATATCAAGCTCCCTACCATCGAGCCATACCATGGATCAATCGATCTCGATGACCATCTCAGCAGCTTCAGATCCATCATGATGTTCCATGGAGCGTTGGATGCGATCCTGTGCAGAGCCTTCCCCTCCACCCTAAGGGGATCTGCCCAAACCTGGTTCAACAGCTTGAAGTCAGATTCCATTGATTCTTTTGACAAGCTAAGCTATCTGCTCATCAGCCAGTTCGTCAGCAGCTGTCGCCAGCGATGGAGATCCGATTCCCTCTCCGAGGTCAAGCAGAGAGAGGGAGAATCGCTGAAGAATTACCTCGGCCGCTTCAACACGGCCCTCTTAAAAGTAAACCATCTCAACCACGAGATGACCATGTTCGCCCTGGCCGAAGGAGTGTCCAAGGAGGGAGACTTCTACCTAGCTCTGGAGGTTAACTACCCCAAGAGCCTTTTGGATATGATGTCCCTGGTGGACAAGTATGCCAGGGTTGAGGAATCGAGGACATCAGCTCGAACCGAGTAGCTGAAGAAGAAAGAGGCAAAGGGCTCGGACAAGCAACAGGCCCACCGCCGCGCTAGCCCACCTTGCCACCACAGAGCTCCTCCACCGCCACCTCGAGAATGAACTCGAAGTTCGGCCCGAAGGTTCGACCGCTACACTCCCCTTACCATGCCAAGAGCGCAGATCCTAATGGAGATTGAGCAGCAAATTTCCTGGCCTCCCCCTCTCCAAGGCAATGCAACTCGGAGGGACCCTGCCAAGCACTGCCACTTTCATTGGGACTACGAGCATGATATGAAGACTACTGGCAGCTAAAGAACGAGATTGAGTGATTGATTTGATGGGGCAGGCTGGACCGATTCAGAGGTCCCCCTGATCTGAACAATGAAGAGAATCACCAACCCGAGCCTCGCTAACTTCCTCCACCGAATCCCTCGATCCTCGGTAATGTCAATGTGATAACAGCGGCCGGATCCCATCCTCTTGGCTGGGCGAGGAGGAAAGCTTGCCAAAGAAAGCTCGAGTTGATGAGCTCACTTTCTCTGATGAAGACCTTGGGGAGGTACAGTACCCCCATGATGATGCTCTGGTTGTATCTTTAAATATGAATAATTATGATGTACACCGAATTTTGGTTGATAGTGGAAGCTCTGTTAACATTCTGTATTTCGATGCCTTTGCGAGATTAAAATTTCGGGCAGAAAGCCTCTGACCGGTGGAGTCCACCCTAGTGGGCTTCATAGGTGACTCCATAATCCCTGAAGGAGTCATCACTTTGTCAGTCCGAGATGGCACCTGGCCCCACATGGCTACCGTACTTATGGATTTTCTCGTGACCAAGCTCAGATCTCCCTACAACACCATCCTCGGTAGACCAGGCAAATATCTCTCTAAGCCATCATTTTTATTCCCCATCTCACCATGAAGTTCCCCACCGAATGGGGAGTAGGAGTTGTTCAAGGAAGTCATATCATAGCTCGGCATTGCTTCGCTGCCGACCTTTAATCCAGAAAGCCCGAGGTGGATGGGCTGGACACTCGAGAAGATCTCACCAAGCAATGAGGAGAGCCGGCCGAAGAACTAGAGGAGGTGCCACTTGACGAGGCTCGGCCCAACTGAACTATAAAGGTTGGGTCACAGCTGAAAGGAAAGCTCTGGCAAGAATTGATCGACTTCCTTCGGAGGAATGCTAACGTCTTCGCTTGGTCTGCATCGGATATGCCCAGAATCAGCCCAGATGTCCTGATCCACTGCCTCAGCATGGATGAGACATTCAGACTCATTAAGCAAAAGAAAAGGAGCTTCGCCCCCGAGCGTCAAAAGGCCATTGAAGAAGAGGTAGATAAACTCATCAAAGCCAAGTTTATCCAGGAGGTTAGTTACCCCGATTGGCTGGCGAATGTGGTCATGGTGAAAAAGTCGAATAGTAAATGGAGGATCTGCATCGACTTCACTAACCTCAATAAGGCATGCCCAAAAGATAGCTTCCCTTTTCTGCGGATCGACCAGCTCGTGGATTCAACTTCAGGCCATCAGATGCTAACTTTTATGGATGCCTATTCGGGCTACAACCAGATCCGAATGGCACCCGAAGATAAGGAGAAAATCGCATTCATCACCGACCGAGGTATCTATTGCTACCGAGTTATGCCCTTTGGTTTGAAAAATGCAGGTGCCACCTACCAAAGGCTGGTCAACAAAGTCTTCAAGGAGCAAATCGGTCAGAACATGGAGGTGTATGTTGATGATATGCTAGTAAAAAGCAAGAAGGCTTCCCAGCACATCGAGGACCTTACGGAGAACTTCGCTACACTTCGAAAGTATCAGATGAAGCTCAATCCCACCAGTGTGCCTTCGGGGTCAATTCCGAAAAATTCATCGGCTTCATGGTTTCACAACGAGGCATCAAGGTGAACCCTCAAAAGATTCAAGCCCTGCAACAAATGGCCCCGCTTGGGTCAGTCAAGGACATGCAATGCCTCACTGGGAGAGTAGCAGCCCTCAGCCGCTTCATTGCTCGATCGGCCAAGAAATGCCTTCCCTTTTTCAAAGTGCCTCGGTTGGCCAAAAACTTTCAATGGACCCCAGATTGCCAAAAGTCCTTTGAAGACCTCAAGAAATACCTCGGTTCACCACCTCTCCTCAGCAGCCCAAAGCCAGGGGAAGTGCTGAATCTATACCTGGCGGTCTCTGAAGACACTGTTGGCTTGGTGCTAATCGGAGAGGAGAATAGAGTCCAAAGACCTATCTATTATGTCAGCAAACTACTCAAAGACACTGAAATGAGGTACACTCGAGTCGAGAAGATGGTCCTAGCTCTGGTAACATCGGTCCAAAAGTTGCGGTCATACTTCCAAGCGCATACTGTCATCGTCCTGACCGACCATCCCCTCAAGGCAATTATCCATCATCCAAAAATATTGGGGAGAATGACCAAATGGGCTGTCGAGCTGAGCGAGCACGACATTCAGTATCAGCCTCGTCCAGCCATTAAAGCCCAGGTCCTGGCGGACTTCCTCTTCGAATGCACCATACCTGAAGATGGCTCTATTTGGATACCCCCGGACAACCAAAGCCCAGCATCCCATGGTTGCTTCACGCCGATGGATCCTCCAGCGCAGGTGGTTCTGGTGCCGGCCTGGTCCTCACCAGTCCGAAGGTGCAACCTTTGAATATGGCATTCGCTTCTCCTTTCCGGCTTCAAACAATGAAGTAGAGTATGAAGCCTTGCTCTTCGAACTCCGAATCGCCCGTGAGCTTAAAGTCAAGAAACTGATTACCTACACTGACTCCCAATTGATGGCTGGCCAAGTGCAGGGAGAATTCGAGGCTCGAGAGCCGAGTATGATTCGATATCTCCAAAAGGTGTGCGATCTATCCTCCTATTTCAATGAATTTAAAATTGTCCAGATCTCGAGGACTGAAAACATGTGCGCCGACCTTCTGTCCCGCCTGGCAACTACGGAGTCAATGGATCTCGAGCAAAAATTCCACCTGGAGGTCCTGGAGAAGCCCAGCATTGCCGATGTTGATCAGATAATGCAGGTTGACACCGAACCATCCTGGATGGACCCCCTATACCAATACCTCAAAGAAGGGTTGCTGCCCCCTGATAGAAAGGAAGCAAGGAGATTGAAATTGCAATCATTTCATTATGTTCTGATTGGCGATCAGCTATACAAGCGATCCTTCTCAATGCCGCTGCTCAAATGCCTTCAGCCAACAGAGGCCGACTATGCTCTTCGAGGGGTCCACGAAGGCATCTGTAGCAATCACCTCGATGGTCGAGCCCTATGCCACAAAGTGTTGTGTCAAGGGTATTATTGGCCAACAATGCAAAAGACGTCGATGACCTCGTTCGAACTTGCGATTCATACCAGAAGCATTCGAATGTACAAAGGCTCCCTTCGGCGCACGTGACCTCCATATCGTCCCCCTGGCCCTTCGCCAAGTGGGGGATGGATATTCTTAGCCCTTTCTGTTGGGAATTGTATCCTAAAGCCAATCATTTGATGATTGAGCTAATAAAAATAGCATATAAATTAATATATTGATAAAAGTTATTTGGTAGTTTATTCATTACAAGAACATCTTCTTAATACTCTTGATAGTAATGAAGTCCTCAGGATCTTCTTTCATGATAAAGGAGGATTTATCTATGAAGGTCCTCAAAAGAGTTCGCGACCAAATGATATACTATGACAAGGCCATAGTACTATCAATTATAGGACATTGTATATCATATTTGTTAGTTGTTCTCTTAACCAAAAAGTGTAGAGACACTGGTATGACATACAGGTAAAAATGTAGGAGTATATTTTACCGAACGTGACTCATTTTCGGATACTCTGCTGTCAAGAGTTAATCCAAAAGATATAGGTATAAGTATCCTTCAAACTTGAAGATCATAACTGGTGACTTGCAAGCAACTCATTGTACTTAGGTGCCGGACTACCTGGATTTCTAATCCAACTACGAAAGGTTACTGGGTGCAGTTAAGTACTTGTGGTAGTCAGTTGTGGATCAAGATGAAATTTGACCTATCCCGTTAAAAGGAGAAATGCTTGTGTTTCAATTGGGCAAGACCTTGGCCAAGGCACTTCATGTGAAAGTTACATGATCACTAAAGTTGAAATCACTTTATGGATTTGTTGTTTAGAGTTGACAGGCTCTTAAGCCATCATGAGCATTTGTGGTCAAAAGGATGAATTATACGGTAACTGTTTCTTAGGGTTCTTGGAGTTTTCTCGGCAACTCTTCGACCTATCCGGACGTCGGGTTCCATTGCTAGATGGGCACATCGATTAGTATAGAAAGTTGTTTCTATGCTACCGGCTTAGGTTCGAACCTAGAGAGTCACACGCATAGAAGTTTCCTAGGATGATCTATTTGCTGATCAACGATTGAGAATCGTATATGATTTAATTAATCAATTTGATTGATTGAATTATCTCAATTGGGTTAAGTACAAGTGAATTAGATTCAATTGGGTTTAAGTCTATTAGAAGGACTAATCAGTTTCAAATATTGATTTGAAATTAGACTTGATTTAGATTTAAATAGATTCAGGACTAGCCAAATTTGATTTGGGCTAGGACCATGATCTATGTAGGTTCAATCCAATAAATTCAAATCAACTTAAACCAAAACCCAAACCCAAACCTCATGTGTGAAAAGAGTTTTCTCGCATAAGGATCTCACATGATGAGATGGCTAAAATCTTATCTCATGAGAGATTAAATTCTCATGTAGAATTTAATGTATAACATTAATCTTCTCCAAATGGTTCTGTTAGAATTCTAAGTATTAGAATTTATGTACCTCTTTGAATTAACAAATGATGAAATTCTAAGCATTAGAATTCACATCTCTTTGGTTTGCACCGAACGTCGGAATTAACCAAACGCTGCGTCTCTTTAGTTTTTACCGAATGTCGAAATTAACCAAATGCTGCGTCTCTTTGGTTTTCACCGAATGGCAGAATTCTAAGTGTTAGAATTCAATAGGCTAAAGGCTATATTGAGCCTATAAATTAGAGGACATTCTTCACTAGATCATCGAACAACAACGAAATGTTATGGATTGAAATTCTAAAGAGTT
The DNA here is from genome assembly GCA_900491605.1 of Calamus simplicifolius. NCBI lineage: Eukaryota > Viridiplantae > Streptophyta > Magnoliopsida > Arecales > Arecaceae > Calamus > Calamus simplicifolius. The sequence goes on along the minus strand of UESW01001938.1, from coordinate 280,056 downwards.
AAAATAGAAAATCCTGGTGTGATTCTGGTATCAACGAAAGTTTGGTGGATCTTGGAAGAAGATTCAAGTGGTAGGATTCAAGATTAGCAAAGTTATTTTTCTGCGAGCTGGCACTTTCGGAAATACGATCGTTCGGGGACTTCACATGGATGATACTAGAGGTCGGACAATTGAATGGCTGCAGAGCACAAAAGATTTACCAATTGCCCTTAAGGTAAGTGATATGATCCCTAGATCTTAAGGCATGCTTTAAGACAAGAAGTATGACTTCTTACATTGAAGATCAAGATATGATCTTGATGATTTTATTATATGCATATTTTAGATCAAACGATCCTATATATAAGGCAAAGATATGCTCTTGATGCATGTTAGATAGATTAATATGTAATCTTTAAAATTCTGCATTGATAATTATTATCAAATTATTAAATATGCATGCCTCGGAGTTTATTTCTCTCTTCAAATGGTATCAGAGCCTGATTTCGTCATATAAATTAATGCTCCTATTAATTGTGTAATTATGGCTAAAACGGATCACCAGGCTATCAGGTCATAGATGGATTAAAAATCCATTTTATCCCATTCAGCGAGGTATTCTATGACATATTGCGGTGCTGTTAAGGTTCTCTCATATTTGATGCTTAATCAAAAGATAATTTAAATTGATCTTTGGCATCAAAATACAGATTACACATACTCTCAAGATGTTTTATATTTGATACATATAGATGTTGTATAAAAGCATGATATTTGCATGTTTAGTATAAAAATATAGATATGAGATATGATGGCTTGTTGTCTATGTTATGAAACATATAAATATTTATGAGAGTCTTATTTGAATGTCAAATATTTATTCATAATTTTTTTTAGATATGATCTAAATATAGGAATTATGAGTTGTTAAATAATGCAACTAATGCATGATTCAAAATATATGACATGAAATATATTTAACCTTATGGGTTAGCTAAATCAGGTCCATAAAGGGTTAGACCCTAAGGTTTAAATCAGAAGGACTATAAGAGTATTTGATCAAATCTAAATTAATTAGATTAGGTTAAGGATGCTCAAACAATAGTTGTAGTTGATCATGTCCTTGTCTTTGATTAAACTAAATGGAGGTAGATTAGACTCCGTGGTTGAGCATGAATCTCTTAGATGGTCAAATCAAAATTGGTTAACCATATGATGTCAAGGTGAGTTGGCAAGTTGCTCTAAGATCAACGATCAAATGGTTTTTAATTGGAAGCTACTCGTATTGATGCGTCTTTAACAAGTTAATGATATATCCCTCCTATAGATCTCACTTACCTGGTCAATATGGTGAACCATTTATGATTCAGATCATTTACCTGATTCGGATTGACCCATGCCTGTAAGAAAATCAGTTTGACTGATTTAGTTTCCACTTAACCTGACTTAATCTTGTTTCATTCTACCAATTTTGTAGATTCAGTGGGAGAACTTGATTAGTCAATTTATTAAATCCTCTAAAATTATTAGGTCCTTAAAATGAAATAGTTATATGATAACTAGATCATAGCCTCCCATTAAGGTGGGTGATAATGAGTCCGATGTCTTGATAATCATTGAAGGCACTCCATGCCTGGTGCTTGTCAACCATCGGAATTATCATTCATTATATGATAAGTCAGCGTAACTATTAAATAAACAGTCAGGTGGGCCGAGCTTTCCTCAGGCTTGGTTGTCTATTGATAGGTTACACTGATTATATCATTTAATGGTTGGACCTAACCAGAACTTTCAGTGGAGGCACTCCATGCCTGCTGAAGAGGAACATGGGGCAAAACTGAACACTAAGAATTATTTTGGAAAGCAATTGGTTTTGAACCTACTCTTAGATGCATATGGATTGGCCAAGCTTCACTTGGGCCTGTATGTAGTCTATGTAGATCTTAGTGCCCACTAAAGAATTAAGAATAATTCTTTGAATTGGGGTGTAGAGGCTGTCAATTTGAACAAAATAGTGGAAGAATCTTTAGACTAAAGTCCAAGTCTTTAGACTGAATCAATTTATATACTACTAAACTTTAGTTTTCCTTATGCAGAACATGGCCACTAACCTATTGGATAGTGACAAGTTGAATGGTTTAAATTTCAATAGCTGGTTTAGAAAACTTAAGATCATCCTTGAGCATAAGAGGATTCTATATATTCTGAAAAATCCTGCACCAGAGATACCTAATGCAAACACTCAAAGTTCTGAGAGAGACACTTATCAGAAGTGGCTCAGTGATAGAACTAGCACGCATTGCATCATGCTAGCAGCAATGAACGATGAATTTGGTCGCCGGTTCGAGAATGCTCAGCTGGAAGAAATCATTCAAACATTGAATGAATCTTTCAGCACACCCGACGACGTTGAAAGGCACAAGACTAGTTGTGCTATTTTTAATGCTCGAATGAGGGATGGATCTCTTATCACTAATCATGTATTGTACATGATCAAGAACATAGAACTCCTAAACAAACTCGGCTTTCCCCTACATGAGCAGTTGGAAAAAGATGCGATCCTGAATTCCTTGCCTCCATCCTTCCGACCTTTCCTTACTCATTATTGAATGGCAAAGCCTACAATCAACTATCATGGTTTGTTGGGGTTGTTACAGAACTTTGAAAAGGATAACCAGCTCTCTAAGGGTTTGGTTAATGTGGTTGAAGGATCTAAGGTAGGGCATCAACCCTTTGGGAAAGGGAAGAAGAAAAAGAATAAGAAAAAGGTGCAACATGCTAGAACATCTATAAGGGGACAGATGCAGAAGAAGAAAGTTGATAAAAGTCAAGCTGAATGCTTTCACTGCAAGATGCAAGGGCACTGGAAGAGGAACTGTCCTTTTTACATTGCCACACTTGATCCAAATAAGCCAAAGAAGAAAAAGGGGCAAGATGTTGCTCAACAAGGTATTTATATGATAACACCTTGTAATTTTTCTGTATATGATAATCAGACCTGGGTATTGGATACCGGGAGTCCTTTTAACATTTGCAATTCATTGCAGGAACTATAGGTCATTAGAAGATTTGAGGACAATGAAAGATTCCTTAATATCGACGATAAAAGATTAGTTTCAGTTTTGGCATTAGGAGTTCTTGAAATAGTTTTCAATAGAAATGTCATTGTACTAAATGATTGTCATTTTTGCCCAACATTCTTGTTGAATGTAATTTCTGTAGGCCTTCTGGCCAAAAGTCATTATGAAATTTTAATAAAGGATGTTACTTTGAATATCATTATGAATGGAGTTACTATAATGACTGAGCATTTATCTAATGACATTTATATATCATCACAGCATGTGAATGTAGTGTACAAATCAAGTAAGCGCCCTAAAATAAATGATGTCACATATATTTATCTTTGGCACCATCGGCTGGGTCATATCAATAAGAACAGATTAAACAGGTTAACCCAGGATGACATCCTTCGAGTTAATGATTGTGAATCATTAACTACATGTGAATCATGTCTTCTTGGTAAAATGACCAAGTCATCTTTTACTGAAAAGGTGAAAGAGCCAAAGAGCTATTGGGTCTAGTACATACTGATGTATGTGGATCAATGAGCACTTGTGCCAAAGGTGGATATTACTACTTCATTACTTTTACAGATGATCTTTCTAGGTTTGGTTATGTCTATCTTATGAGACATAAATATGAATCGTTTGAAATATTCAAACTATATCATAAAGAAGTAGAAAAACAAACAGAAAAATGTATTAAGACCCTTCGATCAGATCGAGGAGGTGAATACCTTTCAAATGATTTTGTGGCATATCTAAGGAAGAATGGGATTCTCTCCCAATGAACTCCTCCAAGAATACCGCAGCATCACGGTGTGTCGGAAAGAAGGAATCGAACTCTGTTAGACATGGTTCGGTCCATCATGGGTTTTGCAAGATTGCCAATATCATTTTGGGGATATGCATTAGAATCAGCTTATCATATTCTCAATAAGGTTTCAAGTAAGTCTGTTTCTAAAACTCCACATGAGATGTGGTATGAACATAAACCAGTTATCACCTATCTGAGAGTCTAGGGTTGTCCGACTTATGTGAAACGTACAAAATCAGACAAACTTGAACCTAAATCTGACAAATATTTTTTATTGGCTATCCAAAAGAAACCAAAGGATATTACTTCTACAATACTGAAGAACAAAAGTTGTTCATTAGTAATAGAGCAATTTTTCTTGAGAAGAAGTTCCTTGGTGAAGGAACAAATAGCTCTAATGTTGAACTTGAGGAAGTTCATCAAGTAGAAGGAACAACACAAACCTTTGAACCCTTAGAATCTGAGTTGATTAGATCAAACTCAAAACCCATTTTGGATACACCATTAAGGCGATCTGGTAGAGTACCACATCAACCGGATAGATACTTAGGTTTCTTGGTCCAGAATGAAGATCCTGTTGAGCTTGATTAGAACAACGAGGATTCGATCACCTATATGGATGCTATGCAAAGGACTGACTCTAATAAATGCCTTGATGTCATGAAATCCGAACTTGATTATATAAAGGACAATAATGTATGGACATTAGTTGACCCACCCGAAGGGATAAAACCCATAGGGTGTAAGTGGATTTTTAAGAGGAAAAGAGGCGTAGACGGAAAGGTAGAGACCTACAAAGCACGTCTGGTTGCCAAGGGGTATCATCAACATTATGGTATTGACTATGACGAGATGTTTTCTCCTGTGGCAATGCTGAAATCCATTCGAATTATGCTAGCTATAGCAGCACACTTAGATTATGAAATTTGGCAGATTGATGTTAAAACTATTTTTCTAAATGGTAATTTAGAAGAATAGGTGTATATGATACAGCCTAAAGGTTTATATATGAAGACGGGTCTAAAGTATGCAGGCTACAGAAGTCCATTTATGGACTTAAGCAAGCATCTAGGAGTTGGAACATACGATTTGATAATGTGATCAAATCTTATGGCTTTGTTAAGAATAAAGAAGAACCTTGCATTTATAAATGGGCTAACGGTTCCATTATTGTATTTCTTATATTATATGTGGATGATATTCTTTTAATCGAAAATGATATCCCTGCATTACAAGGAATAAAGACATGGTTATCATCACAATTCTCCATGAAAGATCTGGGAAAAGCCTCCTACATCCTAGGGATGAAGATCTATATAGATAGATCTAAGAGGATGCTTGGTTTATTTCCAATCACACCATGCTAAAGAGGTTTAGCATGGAGAATTCCAAGAAAGGCTATCTTCTGATAGGCCATAGAATTTATCTTTCTAAGAAGGATTGTCCGACAACTCCTAATGAAAGAGAACGTATGAGTCAAATTTCATATGCTTCGGCAGTGGGATCGATTATGTACACCATGACATGTACAAGACCAGATGTGGCATACTCACTAGGAGTAGTGAGTAGATACCAATCTGATGTGGGAGAAAAATACTGGCAAGTTGTTAAGACAATTCTTAAGTATTTAAGAAATACTAAGGACCAGTGGTTAGTTTATGGAGAGTCTAATTTGAAACTTATTGGATATACTAATTTCAGTTTTTAATCAGATCGTGATGATATCAAAAGTGTATCGGGTTTTGTGTTTATCCTAAATGGTGGAGCTGTTTGCTGAAAAAATTCCAAGCAACATACAGTGGCAGATTCAATGTGCAAGGCAGAGTACATCGCTGCATCAGATGCCACGAAAGAACCTGTGTGGCTGCGAAAGTTTATCTCCGAGCTTGGAGTGGCACCTTTCATAGATAGACCAGTCCTGTTGTACAGTAACAGTACTGGTGCCATAGCTCAAGCAAAGGAACCACGAGCACATCAGTGCACTAAGCACATACTGCGTCGGTTTCATCTTATTCGAGAGATTGTAGAACGAGGTGACATAAATCTTCAGAAGATTGACAGAAAGGAAAACCTAGGCAACCCATTTACTAAAGCACTCAGCATCAAAGAGTTTGATGACTATAAGTTGAAGATGGGTATTAGATACTGTAATGAGTGGCTTTAGGCTAAGTGGGAGTTGTTGGGAATTATATCCTAAAGCCAATCATTTGATGATTGAGCTAATGTAAATAGCATATAAATTGATATATTAATAAAAGTTATTTGGCAGTTTATTCATTACAAGAACATCTTCTTAATACTCCTGATAGTAATGAAGTCCTCAGGATATTCTTTCATAATAAAGGAGGATTTATCTATGGAAGGTCCTCAAAAGAATTCGCGACCAAATGATATACTATGACAGGGCCATAGTACTATCAATTATAGGATGTTGTATATCATATTTGTTGGTTGTCCTCTTAACCAAGGAGTGTAGAGACACTGGTATGACATACAGGTGAAAGTGTAGGAGTACATTTTACCGAATGTGACTCATTTTCAGATATTCTGCTGTCAAGAGTTAATCCAAAAAGATATAGGTATAAGAATCCTTCAAACTTGAAAATCATAACCGGTGACTTGCAAGCAACTCATTGTACTTAGGTGCCGGACCACCTGGATTTTTAATCCAACTACGAAAGGTTACTGGGTGCAGTCAAGTACTTGTGGTAGTCAGTTGTGGATCAAGATGAAATTTGACCTATCCCGTTAAAAGGAGAAATGCTTGTGTTTCAATTTGGCAAGACCTTGGCCAAGGCACTTCATGTGAAAGTCACATGATCACTAAAGTTGAAATCACTTTATGGATTTGTTGTTTAGAGTTGACAGGCTCTTAAGCCATCATTAGCATTTGTGGTCAAAAGGATGAATTATACGGTAACTGTTTCTTAGGGTTCTTGGAGTTTACTCGGCAACTCTTTGACCTATCCGGACGTCGGGTTCCATTGCTAGATGGGCACATCGATTAGTATAGAAAGTTGTTTCTATGCTACCGGCTTAGGTTCGAATCTAGAGAGTCACACGCATAGAAGTTTCCTAGGATGATCTATTTGCTGATCAACGATTGAGAATCGTATATGATTTAATTAATCAATTTGATTGATTGAATTATCTCAATTGGGTTAAGTACAAGTGAATCAGATTCAATTGGGTTTAAGTCTATTAGAAGGACTAATCAATTTCAAATATTGATTTGAAATTAGACTTGATTTGGATTTAAATAGATTCAGGACTAGTCAAATTTGATTTGGGCTAAGACCATGATCTATGTAGGTTCAATCCAATAAATTCAAATCAACTTAAACCAAAACCCAAACCCAAACCTCATGTGTGAAAAGAGTTTTCTCGCATAAGGATCTCACATGATGAGATGGCTAAAATCTCATCTCATGAGAGATTAAATTCTCATGTAGAATTTAATGTATAACATTAATCTTCTCCAAATGGTTCCGTTGGAATTCTAAGTGTTAGAATTCAGTACCTCTTTGAATTAACAAATGATGAAATTCTAAGTGTTAGAATTCACATTTCTTTGGTTCGCAACGAATGTCGGAATTAACCAAATGCTGCGTCTCTTTGGTTTTCACCAAACGGCAGAATTCTAAGTGTTAGAATTCAATGGGCTAAAGCCTACATTGAGCCTATAACTTAGAGGACATTCTTCACCAGATCATCGAAAAACAATGAAATGTTATGGATTGAAATTCTAAAGAGTTAGAATAGAAAATCCTGGTGTGATTCTGGTGTCAGCGAAAGTTTGGCGGATCTTGGAAGAAGATTCAAGTGGGAGGATTCAAGATCAGCAAAGTTATTTTTTCGCGAGCTAGCACTCCCGGGAATATGATCGTTCGAGGACTTCGTGTGGACGATACTAGAGGCCAGATAATTGATCGACTGCATAGCACAAAAGGATTTACCAATTGCCCTTAAGGTAAGTGATATGATCCCTAGATCTTAAGGCATGCTTCAAGATAAGAAGTATGACTTCTTACCTTGAAGATCAGATATGATCTTGATGATTTTATTTATATGCATATTTTAGATCAAACAATCCTATATATAAAGCAAAGATATGATCTTGATGCATGTTAGATAGATTAATATGTAATCTTTAAAATTCCGCATTGATAATTGTTATCAAATTATTAAAAATGCATATCTCGGAGTTTATTTCTCCCTTCACTTTTTCCCTCGCAACAGGGCAAAGGAAGTTCTTATTTGTTGCAATTGATTATTTTACTAAATGGGTTGAAGCTGAAGCAGTCGCCCAGATAACCGAAGCCCGTGCTAAAGACTTCGTCTGGAGATCCATCATCTGCTGCTTTGGTCTTTTCCACACTATCATCACCGACAACGAAAAGCAGTTCTACAACCCTAAGTTCCGAGAGTTCTATGAGGATCATGGCATTCTCCATTGCCTGATGTCAGTCGGACATCCTCAAGCTAATGGAGAAGCCGAGGTAACCAACCGAACTCTCCTGTAGGGAATTAAAGCTCGGCTCAACCGGGCACGAGGCCGATGGGCCGAAGAGCTCCACCATGTGTTATGGGCATATCGGACTACCAAGAGAGTACCCACAGGATAGACCCCATTCAAGATGGCTTTTGGCATAGAAGCCATAATCCCTGTAGAAGTTGGACTCCCCTCCCCTCGTGTGGAGGGCTATTCAGAAGAATCCAATGACGAGTAGCTCCGAACTAATCTTGACCTGATAGAAGAAGTCAGGGAGAAAGCCCGAATCCGGATGGCCGCCTACCAACAAAGAGTAGCACGTTATCACTCCACCAGAGTCCAAGGGAAGTTTTTCCTCCTTGGTGATCTGGTGCTTTGGAAGGCATCCATCTCGAAGCCACTGGAGCAAGGAAAATTATCCCCAAATTGGGAGGGTTCCTACTAAGTGATGGAAGTAATCAGACCCGGCACCTACAAACTCCAAAATTTGGATGGAAAATCTATTCCTCGGATGTGGAACTCGGATAATCTCCGTGTATACCATCAGTGAAAGTATGTCTTACTAAACTCATTTTTGTTCATTGTATTAAATTTTATTCTCAAATGCTTGCAAAATTCTTATAACTCTCCTTGAAAGCTGCAATGAGAAGCAGGTCATAAAATCCTCGACCGGGTCGAGCGATCTCCATACCTTGGCCGCGCCAAGTAAAATATCGGCCTAGCTGAGTGATCTTCATACCTTGGCCACACCAAGTAAAATATATCGGCCTAGCCGAGCGATCTTCGTACCTTGGCCGCGCCAAATAAAATATATCGGCCTAGCCGAGCGATCTTCGTACCTTGGCTGCGCCAAGTAAAATATATCGGCTTAGCCGAGCGATCTTCGTACCTTGGCCGTGCTAAGTAAAATATATCGGCCTAGCCAAGCGATCTTCGTACCTTGGCTGCACTAAGTAAAATATATCGGCCTAGCCAAGTGATGGTCTCCGTACCTTGGCAGCGCCAAGTAAAATATAATCTTAAAGCCTCGGCTAAACCGAATGATATATTTCTGAAGCCTCGGCCAAGCCGAGTGACGGTCTCCATACCTTGGCAGCCCCAAGTAAAATATAATCTTGAAGCCTCGGCCAAACCAAGTGATATATTTCTGAAGCCTTGGCCAAGCCGAGTAACGGTCTCCATACCTTGGCAGCGCCAAGTAAAATATATTCTTTAAGCCTCGGCCAAGCCAAGTGATATATTTCTGAAGCCTCGGCCAAGCTGAGTGACGGTCTCCGTACCTTGGCAGCGCCAAGTAAAATATAATCTTGAAGCCTCGGCCAATTCGAGTGATATATTCCTGAAGCCTCGGCCAAGCCGAGTAACGGTCTCCGTACCTTGACAGTGCCAAGTAAAATATATTCTTGAAGCATCGGCCAAGCCAAGTGATATATTTTTGAAGCCTCGGCGAAACCGAGTAATATATTTCTGGAAGCCTCGGACAAACCGAGTAATATATTTCTGGAAGCCTCAGCCAATCCGAGTAATATATTTCTGGAAGCCTTGGTCAAGCCGAGTAACAGTCTCTGTACCTTGGCAGCTCCAAGTAAAATATATTCTTGAAGCTTTGGCCAAGCCGAGTGATATATTTCTGAAGCCTCGGCCAAACCGAGTAATATATTTCTGGAAGCCTTGGACAAACTGAGTAATATATTTCTGGAAGCCTCGGCCTAGACGAGTAATTTCTCAAACACTCTAACGTGACTAAGACATCCTATTATGCTTCAGCAGAGGTAAGTAACCTTTCTCCGCTTACCAGCAAGATTATGCAAGTTATTTCTCTTCAAAGAAATACATACTTCATCCCTTAAATAGGATCATGTTTACTGCATGAGCTCACAGGGCTGCCTAGGCCTTTCTCTGACCTAAACAGAGATAAACACTTCCTCCACAGAGGACTGAATAACATGTTAACAAAAATAAAGTTGCAAAAGCGCTGCTGGACTTATAGATTATGCTACGGACCAAAAAGCATAAAATGAGAGTAGCAACTCTCAACACCATCACATCGGAAAAAAAAAAGAAACAGATGTTAAAAGAAGAAAGAGTAGAAACTTTCTTTATTAATGAAAGAATTACAACCTCTTGAGAGGCATTACAAGTGCATCATAGCATAGGAAATACAAATAAGATAAAAGCTCGGCTGAGCAGCTTCGGTCGACAATGATGTCTCTACATCCGACCCTAGAAATCAAAGAAACCAGACAACTCTGATGAGCCACTGGTTAATGCCAAAGAACAAAGTAGGCCATCCACGGATCCCTCGGATGGACGCGTTGGGGGATCATAACTAGGCCAAAGACCTGGGGATGCTTATGCCAGTGATGCATCCCCCCAAGTGGGATGATGGACTGCTAGCTACTACCCAACAATAAAAGGCAGAGAACCAGCAGTCCAACACCACCCTCCTCCCTCTTCACATGGAAAAAAATTTCTCAGACGGATGAACTGAGAAATCCAAATTGAGGGAGGAGGCAAAATTCATGTCAGCCACAGGGGATACGTATGCTTTGCATTTCCTGCAGTCCCCATGGCAAGTGACAAAGGACATACAGGAAGCGCATACGTGCGCTCCCCATATGACCTCTGCGGGCCTCCCGTGTGCTCTATATGACCTTAAGAACTCCTTCCTTGAGGACTATCTGCTCTTCAGCAGCTTCTCCATCACCCCAACTATCTGGGACGAACCAGCTTTCAAAAGGGAAGCTCGATCTCTCCGCTCCCAATGAAACAAGCGCCATGAAAGCCCTTACGACTCACAAAAAGAGAAGACTTCGGGAGATGGCCTAACACATTCCGCTCCTTGCCCTTTTTATAGGAAAACAAGCTAGGGGCGGTCATTAAAGAAGGAGCCCTGGAATTTGAAACGCCCTGGCCATGCTGCCACGTAGTGGATCAAAAGAAAATGGCACTTCCCAAAGCGTGCCGGACGCGCCTCCTAGGTCGTGACAAAAGGAAGAAGATTTTCCTCTGATCTCGAATTAAGGGCCTTAATGCAGGAAATCGGTCACAGGTCCTTAAGATATGGGCAGACCTGGGAAATCCCCTTTCGAAAATGACGCTGACCAATGGCAATCGAATGCTTATCGTGTACGCTAAAAGGACCCACATTGGAAAAAGTCAGTGGGATAAATGCCCTGAGCAGAAACAGAGTGCCCTTTAGAAAAGCCATTTCGTATGCCTCGGCAGAAAACGTACCAACTCTTTTACTTTGGACAAACTGAACTATCTAACCTCGGCCCCAGCTGAGGTATTTGAGTCATTCTCGGCCCCTTCGCGCTGAACCATTTCGTGCCTTAGCAAAATGAGTAAGTGTGCGCGCACCTAACCTCGGCCCCAACTGAGGCAAAGTCGGAATTGCATTCCGCAAAAAAACCGAACAATCTCATGTGTCAGCAAAACCAGCTAGTCTAGCTCCAGTTAAGCAGAATCTTGACTCGTAACCCCCAAGGGCTATCCGACCTTAAAGCGCATTTCGCTTATAATTCGAGAGCACTCCCAGCAAAAAAGTCATTCAAAAAAGTAATGACCAAAGCGATAAGACAAAGAGAAATCAGAAGACTCATTCATTAAGTTTTGATCAGATTACAGGTTGAAAAAGCGAAAATACATAAGCGACCCTTAAGAATCAGGGTCCAGGTTCGTCCCAAGAACCTCTTTGATAACGTCCAGAAAGGTTTGACTCGCTTCACCCACTTCAAATGTTGAAGGAAGAGTCTCGGGTTCCTCGGCAGCAGACTGAGGGCATTCTTCAGAAGCTACGGCCTCATTAGGGCCCAGGATAGCGTCAAGATCGACGTCTGAAATATCCTCATACTCAGCTTCTTCGGCCTCCGGGGTACAAGCATCAAAACGTTTGGCATCCAAAAAGGATAAATCCCACTCGGGATGCACTCGAAAGATCTTCGCTCGAGTTTCCTTCTCGCCGAACCGAAATGCATCAGCACAAGCCTCTCTACGCTCCTCGAAAAATTGGGCAGAACTCTTGTACTCCTCAACAGCCGAAGCAATTCGGTTGTTGGCTTCAGTTAACTGGCCCCTAAGATCAAAATTCATCTGGCGACTCACGGATAACTTTGCCCTTAAAGCCTTAAATTGCTCCTGCGCCTCGAGTCCAATTCTGCCCATCTGCAAAACATCGGGGCGTTTGAGCCCACGAACAAAAGAAAAGCACCGGAAGCAAATAAATAGGAAGACACTATACATCTTCCTCCCGCCGAGCCATTTTATCGCTTAGCTCCTGAACCTTTTCCAAGGCCTTCATCTTGGCCGATTTATTTTGTTGAAAGCCCTCCTTGAGGTCATTAATTCAGGACTTCTTGTCCCCGACTTCCCATCGAGATCGGTTGAGATCATCGATGAGCCTAGCAATCTGCTCATGTTGCCACTTCAGCCGATTCTCCATATCGGCAAATTTCTTATTCAGATCGGCAAGCTGATCCCGCTACCATTGGCACTTGCACTCCTTCTCCTCGAGCCTCCTGCCCCAATTATTTTTCTCCTCAGCATGACTAGCCTTCAGTTGGTCCCATCTTTTTTCAAAATACTGCTGCATGTCCGTAACTTCATCGGCATGCTTAGCCTTAATCTAGGATAACTCCAGGCAAGCCTTGTCCAATTGTTCGCGGAAACCCTGGAGCTCTCTGACTTGAGCCTTGAGCCGAGAGGCCCTCTCGGCTGCAAGTCGGTAAGACTCACTCGTCCTCTCAAAGTTCGCCTTAGCGGACGCCAAGGCCCTGGAGGGCCGGCTAGTTGAATCCACCCTCGCCCGAAGGTTGGTCGCCTCCTTCCTGGCCTGAGTGCAAGCCCCAGTGGCCAAATTCAAGCGCCAATTCAGCGCCCTCATAATCAAGGCTTTCTGAAAGAAAATACAAGTAAGAAACCACGGTCAAACCGACCCATCGAGAATTACAACTTCGGCACAATAACTTACCCGGGAGGCGTAATTTGAAGCAATCTTCTTGAGAGTAGCATTACTAATTTCGGGGAGAAGGAAAATATCCTTCGGTGCCCCAAACCGACCAAAAGCCGCATCGATGATATCCTCGTTTGCAGACTTGTCCGTCGAGGAACTTCCCCCCGAGCACAAAACAGACCTCATCAAGGTAGTAAACATATCATCCACCTCTGAGCTGTGGACAAGAGAACTCATGGCCGAAGAGCCGACCTGAAGGGCTTCGGCCTGAGGAATCGCCATTCGCTCGGCTTCCTCTATCAAGACTCTGGCCTGCAGGGCCTCAGATGCTTCGGCCCTGGCTGAGGGAGCCTCGGCCCGAGCACCCTCTTCATCCAGCGATTCTTCCTCCTCTTTCTCTTCCTCTTCGACTATCGCTCTATTTCCTGCAGACTCCATTTGAACTTCAATTTCTTTCACGGCATCCACTGATGCCGTAATAGAAAGACCCTCAACAGGAGGTACTTTGACCTCCACCAACCTATCAACAAGTGGCTCCACTTGAGCTTCGACAGCCGCCGCTGCCTCTTCTGACCACTCCACCTGAGCAAGGGCCTCTTTCATACGCAGTGAACTCTCCACCGCTGGTAACTGAAGAACATCTAGCGGGAGGATCACCGAATGGACCGGCGACATCTCCTTGGCGTCGTCTGATATGACTACTATTTGGAGGAGGGAAACCTCGGCGGCTCTTTCTGAGCTCCCCCCAATGACTTCCTCTGCCATCTCGCCCCCCTCCGGCAGGGAGGGCTTATCGGTTACGGCCGGTGTTTCCGCTCTCTCCCTCTTTGAAACAGAGGAGTGGCGATCGACATCATCTTTCCTAAGCTCCCTTGAGCGAGACCCAAAAGGACGGGCCCTCTTCTTGGACCTATGCTTATCCTCGGAGCTGGGGCCCCTGTGGCACTTGCTCGGGTCCCTCCTTATTTGGCCCACAAATGTGGACTCTCGGCTGAAAACACAACAAATGTTTAGTTAAACAGTAGCGGAATTACATAAACACGCTGACCATTAGAGCAAAGACTCACCTTAAGGGTCGATAGAGCTAAGCCCGGTGGCGAAAAAGGCATCCTCTGCTAATAGAGTGCTAGCTGAAACCTCCTGACCACTGTGAAGAGTCACTAGATCTCTCTTCTCCTACTCGCTCAACTCCTGGCGCGCCTCCGGATCCTTCACATAGCTCGCTGATGCAGGGCGATATTCAAAACGCCTGCAACTCAAGAACGATCTAATCTGCGAGAAAAGAATTCGTCCAGGTTTGGTTCGAATCTTGACAAGAAAAGGGAAAATTTGAATTTTGATCACTCACAATCCGAAATTTAAAGGAAGAGCAATTGAATTTTCAATTCAATTGTTTTGAATCAGAAAACAAAACATTCATCTGAATTCAAGAAAAAAAAATCTAAATAGCATCTTTCTTCTCTGCCTCTGACGGCCGCCCAAAACCAACCTAAATAAGAGATAAAACCCTAACATCATAAGTTTGGTTAAAATTACAACTATGCCATTAAAAACGAAAACAGGCCCAAAACTCCTATCAGACGAGCCCGGATGGCCAAAATCCACAGCAGCTCATTGCCAAAGGCAATGACTTTGAATCAGCAGTCCGTTTCCATGTGACCAGCCAAGTTTGGGCCCAGTCCGACACAGTAGCTGACCAGATTCGATTGACCCAAAGTGTCAAAACGAAGTCGGGTCAATTCCGTACACTCGGCCCAAACATGGAATTTCAAGCCCGTTTGTTCTGCAACCTCTTGGACCTTCGTAGATTACCTGGTGGGCTTCCCTGACGTGGCCTGCTGACTCTGGGTTGCTGGTACAGGAACATCCAAGGACTGGTTCGACTGACCCGAACTCTGGTCCGAACTGATGTCCTCATCACTCTCCCCTTCCTCTGAAAAGCTTGACCTCAAGCTCGAATTCTCTCCTGCATAAGGGGTCAGATGCCGAATGTTGAACACATCCGAAATGAAGACATCATCTGGTAACTCAACCCGATAGGCATTGTCACCAAATTTCTCCAATACCTGGCATGGACCTATCTTCTTCGGCTTGAGCTTCGTTAAAGCTCCCTGTGGATACCGCTCCCTCGGTAAGTAAACCCATACCAAATCGCCCACTTCAAAGGACTGTTGCCGACGCTGCTGATCAGCTTTCGCCTTGTATTTGGCGTAAGTCTGCTCCAATTTGGCTCTAACAGTCGCATGTATCTCCTGCAAGTCAGACACTCTATCTTCGACCTTCTGACTCACCTTCTCTGGCGACTCAACTGGCAGAACATCCAAAGGACCTCTTGGCAAGAACCCAAACAGTATCTGAAACGGAGCAAACCCTGTAGAACGGTTCACTGAAGAGTTGAACTCAAACTCAATCTTCGGCAAACACAAATCCCAGCTCCTGAATTCATGCACATTTGCCCGCAACAGATTACCCAAGCTACGGTTGACAACTTCAGTCTGTCCATCCGTCTGAGGATGATAAGGACTGCTGAATTTCAACTTTGTGCCCAACTTCTTCCACAGCTCTCGCCAGAAGTGTCCCATAAACTTGCTGTCCCTGTCTGACACTATGGATGCCGGTATACCAAAATGCCGAACCACTGAAGCAAAATATAAGTCAGCAACCTTTGACGCATCAAAAGTGGTTTTGCATGGCAAGAAACACGCCACCTTACTGAACCGATCCACAATCACCATAATCGAATCCAGTCCCCTTGCTGTCCGTGGCAATCCTACAACAAAGTCCATAGAAACATCTCGCCATGGTGCCTCTGGGATAGGTAAAGGCGTGTACATACCTTGGTTCGTGTCTGTCCCCTTCGACTCTTGACACAACCTGCACCTCTTCACAAAAGCCTTGACATCTCGGTCAAGACCAGGCCAATAAAACCGCTGCCGAATCAACCAGGCTGTTTTATCCCTTCCGAAGTGACCCTGGTTATGCAGTTCCTGGATGATCAACACACGAAGAGACGTATCAGGAACACATAAGCAGTTACCTCGAAACAAATATCCATCATGGAGAACGAAATCAGTTCGCTCCCCCGCCTCAATTTTGGCCAAAATCCCCTTGAAGTGCTCATCCACACGAATGTCCTCCCTTACACTCTCAAAGCCGAGAGTGTACACATGCATAGCGCCAATCAACAAGCTCCGCCTACTCAAAGCATCAGCCACTCTATTCAACGTACCAGACTTGTGCTTGATGCTGAAAGTGTATTCCTGCAAGGCACTCACCCACTTCGCATGCCTTGAACTCAGTTTATGCTGACCCTGTAAAAACTTCAGCGCCTGATGGTCTGAATACAGTACAAACTCCCGCTGAATCAAGTAGTGGCGCCAATGCTGCAAGGATCTCACAATGGCGTACAATTCCAGATCATAAACCGATAAGCCAGTTTAGCTCCTCCCAGCTTCTCACTGAAGTATGCGACTGGTCTTCCTTCCTGGTTAAGCACTGCCCCAATTCCAGTCTTCGAAGCATCACAATCCACCTCAAAAACTCTATCAAAATCAGGAAGAACCAATAAAGGAGCTTCGGTCAATCTGACTTTCAGCCCATCAAATGCCTCCTGTGCGGCATCATTCCACCCGAATCTGGCTCCCTTCAACAATTCCGTTAAAGGTGCAGCCAGCTCACTATACCCCTTGACAAACCTGCGATAAAACCCTGCAAGACCCAAAAAGGATCTCAATTCTGTCAAGGTTGAAGGTACTGGCCATTCCACAATTGCATGCACCTTATTCCTATCTGGGAGAATCCCCTCTCCAGTCACAACGTACCCCAGAAAAATTAGTCTCCCAACCATCCAAATGCACTTCTCTGGGTTAGCAACTAACTGGTTCTCACGTAACACTGACAAAACCTGTGCCACATGGCCCACATGCTCTTCGGCTGTCCTGCTGTATATCAAAATATCATCAAAGTAGACAACCACAAATGAGCTAAGAAATGGACGTAAAACCTGGTTCATTACGCGCATGAACGTGCTCGGCGCGTTTGACAACCCGAATGGCATTACCAACCATTCATACAGCCCTTCCTTAGTCTTGAAGGCTGTCTTCCATTCGTCTCCAGGCTTCATCCTTATCTGATGGTACCCACTCTTCAAATCAATCTTCGTGAAGACCTTAGCACCACTCAACTGATCAAGCATGTCGTCCAACCTCGGTATCGGGAACCTGTACTTCACAGTAATTTTGTTAACCGCGCGGCTGTCGACACACATGCGCCACGTACCATCCTTCTTCGGTACCAAAAGGGCTGGCACCGCGCACGGGCTAATGCTCTCCCGTACGAACCCCTTGTCCAAAAGTTCTTGGACCTGCCTCCTCAATTCCTCATGCTGTTGCGGTGTCATCCGATAATGAGCCTTATTCGGCAACACTGAGCCCGGAATAAGGTCAATGCCGTGCTGAATATCTCGGAGAGGTGGTAATCCAGCCGGTAGCTCCTTTGATACAACATCTCGGAATTCCTCCAAGATAGACACCAACTCCTCAGGAATCATATTGGCCTTTGCTCCTCTTCCACGCCGAAGTCTCCTGACTTGCTCACCAAAGCAAAACAAACATCCTCTCCATCCAAACTCGCATCGAATTCTGTGCTTGGTAAACAAATTACTGTATTCTGTCCACTCACTTCCTGAAGCGGCTTCAAAATAACTTTCCTCCCATCTGGACGCAGCATATAACTGTGGGTGTACCCGTTGTACACTGCCCTGTTATCAAACTGCCACGGACGCCCCAGTATGATGTGAGTAGCATCCATTGGAACAACATCCGCCTCAATAGTTGTCTCGAAATGAGGACCAAAACACAGTGACAACTTACACCTTCGGCTGACCTGAATGTCTGCATTTCGGTTCACCCAACCGAGCTTATATGGATGTGGGTGAGGGTCTGTCTGCAACCCCAGCTTCTTCACAGCCTCCTCTGCTATCACATTCTCCCAACTGCCGGAGTCTATGATAACACGACATGTTTTGCCAGCCACAAAACATTTCGTTGTGAAGATGTCATGCCGACGCCAATCTTCATCTGATCTCGGCGCCAGACACATTCTTCGTATCACAAGCTCTCCCCTTGAATATGGTCCGGATCAATAACACACAGCTCATCATAAATTCCTCATCCTCAGGGAACTCTCCTCCATATTCGTCCTCCATATATCCTCCATATACAACTGAGCTCGCGCCTTGGGGCATTCATTGGCATAGTGCCCCAAATTCTGACACCGATGGCAGCGAATGTTAGCCCTGTTGCTGCCCACTCTCGCCTGAGAACCTGAGGTTCCATTCGACCCTGTTGGTCTTGGAGGTACTGATGCCTGCGGCCTCGCTACTGGAGGCATAAATTTGCCCCCTGAATTCTGCCCTGAACTCTGGCCCGTAGTAAAGCCCCCTCTGCTCTGAAACCCCCTGTTTCTCATCAAGCTCTTTTCCACTGCCTGAGCCCTCATATGCGCATCTCCTACACTATCAATTCGATGCACAGCCAGTGCATCTTGGATTGGCAGCCGCAAGCCATGAAGATACATGGCTATCAATCTCGGTTCAGCCTCAATCAACCGATTTCGTGCAACCAATCGATAAAATTCAGTTGTGTACTCCTCGACGCTCGACTACCTTGCGTCAAACTATGCAACTTCGAATACAAAATCTGCTCATGGTTCGGAGGCAAAAACTCCCTGTTCATCTCCTGCTTTAGCGCTGCCCATGACGCTAATGGAGGTCTCCCATCCATATATCTACGATAGTGCTGCGCATGCCACCAAGCAGCAGCCCTATCTCTGAATCGAATTGTGACAAGCGGTACCTGCTTGTCTAAGGGCACCTCCTTCAGACGAAAAACATCATCGACCTGAAGGGTCCAATCAACATACTCGTCTGGGTTAATTCCTCCTTTAAACTCTGGAATTTCGACCCTGAAGCCTGCTTCCCACCGATTCTGATTTTCGAAATAGGGAGGTTGATCGACATACCTTGGAAGTCCAACATCAGGCCTCTGTTGCCCTCTTCGAATTGGTGGTGCCTCCAGATTTTCGAAACCCCTCTCCCTACCTCCATCAATTTCATCACGCTCCTCCACTCGAATGGGTTGGGCACGATTTTGCACCTCCATCCGCGCCATCATCGCCTGCATGGTTTGCATCATCTGTTGCATCACCTGGTGCTGGTCTCGCATGGCGTCTTGCATAGCATCTCTCACGGCGTCTCTCAGGGATTGATCGTTGTTTTCTGCTCCATTGGATCAAGGCTCTGATACCAAGTTGATGCAGGGCGATATTCAAAACGCCTGCAACTCAAGAACGATCTAATCTGCGAGAAAAGAATTTGTCCATGTTTGGTTCAAATCTTGACAAGAAAAGGGGAAAATCTCGAATTTGATCGCTCACAATCCGAAATTTAAAGGAAGATCAATTGAATTTTCAATTCAATTGTTTTGAATCAGAAAACAAAACATAGATCTGAATGCAAGAAAATAACAACTAAATAGCATCCTTCTTCTCTGCCTCTGACGGCGCCCAAAACCAACCTAAATAAAAGAGATAAAACCCTAACATCATAAGTTTGGTTAAAATTACAACTATGCCCTAAAAACGAAAACAGGCCCAAAACTCCTATCAGACTAGCTCGGATGGCCAAAATCCATAGCAGCTCATTGCCAAAGGCATGACTTTGAATCAGCAGTTCGTTTCCATGTGACCAGCCAAGTTTGGGCCCAGTCCGACATAGTAGCTGACCAGATTCGATTGACCCAAAGTGTCAAACGAAGTCGGGTCAATTCCGTACACTCGCCCAAACATGGAATTTCAAGCCCGTTTGTTCTGCAACCTCTTGGACCTTCGTAGACTACCTGGCGTGGGCTTCCCTGACGTGGCCTGATGACTCTGGGTTGCTGGTACAGGAACATCCAAGGACTGGTTCAACTGACCCGAACTCTGGTCCGAACTGATGTCCTCATCACTCGCCCATCCCTCGGGAAATCCGACCCAATATTTCCCTCGGCAATAAAAAAATCGAGACTTCCATTCCTTTATCGAAGACGGGTTATCAGAAATCATTTTGAATGACTTTCGGGGACCAATGTAGGGCCACTCAGAGCTCCTCCCGGAAACCAGGTTGTAACAGACTCGGAATATGGGAAGGGTCGCAGTCACCCCAATACGACTGCACATTGAGATGAACCCAACAATATTGCGCCAGCTATTTGGGGCTACCATCGTTGGGCATATGTTGTAAAACCTCATCACCTCCTGTATCAACAGATGAAGAGGGAATCGAAGACCTGCCCTCAAGCTCTCCTCGTAGAAAAAGACTCCCTGGCTTAACTCGGTTGAAACCCGGTGCTCGGCCCTCGGCACCTATAAGGCTACATCCAGGGGAACCCTATAAAGGCGACGGATCCTATCCAGATTGTCAAAGGTTACCTCAGAAGTAACATCACCTGGACCTTTCATATTGGCTGAATGGGGGGTAGGATACGAACAGGCAAGCAAAAGCCTAGAGAAAGAGTGGAAAATCTCTATGACAGGGACAAAGGAGCGTTGCAGGAGCGCCGCCCCAGCCCTCTTTAAATAAATGCTTCAGAGAGAAAGCCCTAGATGCCAAAACCCCTGATACGGGCGCCAGAAATAAAGGAGTCCCGCCACGTGGAACTTCTGCTATCGTGGCTTGCTGGAAATGAGGCGTTTCCTCTTCGAGCTGCGGCGAAAATGATGATGAAACAGCGGCCCATCATTTACGAGATTATCATTGCCCGCCTTTTTGAATCCCCCAAATAAATTGCTCCATAATTCTACTCCCTATATCCGAACTTACACTTCGGAGTAGGGAGTGGGGGCATGTGATGAGGGGTAAAATCATCATTGCATTATTGATTGCCCACATCGATAATTGGGTCATGCCCAATCCAAACACCCTGCCAGCCAGCTGGCATAACATCCAAGCGACGAAGCCGAATCACCTTTGACAAAGTCGGGTCACCCCGAAATCCGAACCATCCTCATGCCTTGGCCATCTGAGCCAAGCCATTCTTCGGTACCCGAACTATTCTCATACCTCGATCATCTGAGCCAAGTCATTCCTCGGTAACCAGAGCTATCCTCATACCTTGGCCATCCGAGCCGATCGTACCTCGGCCATTCGAGCCGATCCATTCTATACCTCGAAAAATCAGGTTACTCCTCATTCTGGCCGAACCACGGCATTCAAATACCTCTGCGAAATTTGGCACAGGAGAGTTCGAATTCACTATAACTGAATAAGATTCCAGGTGGCGAATCATGCCCAGAAGTGGCCTAGGACCTGCAAGAGTGGCCTAGGTCTATGTGATCATTGAATCTCAAGGCATCAACCAGCTCTCCCAACCGTCGATCCTCTAACTGACAAGATGCGGACCCTACCGACATCGTAACAAACTTGATTCGAGTCCGTCTCAAATCCTAGCAGTTTTCAAACCCCATCCAGGGCACGTCCAAGGAATCAGGTGATCGTCTATAAATACCACAGCCCTCCAACCTCTCAGGTATGCCAATTTTGTACGCAGTTCTTATGCATACTTTTATGCAATTACTCATACTCATCCACTAGCTCTGATACTCCATTGAAGCTCCCCCTGAGCTCAGAGCTTTTGAGAGAGAACACCCGCCAAAGGGGAACTCCTCTGTGAGAGTCTTCTCCTCATATCTACTTGCTGTGAATCTTCACTGACTTGGGTGTCGGAGGGTCCTCCACAGAGAGCAACCCCTAAGGCATTCTCTGCGTGCGAACTGTCTTGCAAGTTTCACCCCGAGACGATAAGATTGATGTCCAAATTAAGAACCGAAAGTGCATTCAAGTCGAAGAACAAATTTCTATAATAATATTATTTAAAAATAATATTTTTAAAATTAAACACTACCTAAATTTTTTTTTTTTTATCGACGTGTTGTTTCCCATCGAGTATCTTGCGATCGAGCGAAATACAGCGTCGAAAATGAAATGTTTCGTCCGTGCACAAAAGTGACTTACGTTCGAACTCGGTGGGCCAGAACCCCGACATCATACGCCTTTGGAGTTTGGATGACTCCATCGCCGATTCCAAGCGAGCACCCGCAAGTGGATTCGTGGATATAAAAAAAAGGGTCTCAAAACGCTTTATCTAACCTGTTCCCCTTTCCAAACGCAAAAGAATACCGTCGGCTCTGGTCTCGATTCCGTCGCCTTAACCTCTTCCCATCCTTCAGTTTAGTTAACGTGTTTCAAAAAAAAAAAAAATTCAAACGGTGGAACCGAGACAAGAGCCGACCTATCCGCTCTGCTCGCCCGCCGTCGGCCAAAAACCCAAAGCGAAAGCGAAAAAATCCTTGGGAGAGAGAGTATAAGAAAGGAGAGAGGAGAAGTAACGAAGGGAGAGAGAGAGCAAGAAAACGAGAGAAAAGAATGGGGAAACGTGAAAGCCCGACCTCAGGTTCGTTTCGCCAAGGCCTTCTCTATTTTCTATAAAATATTCTCGTTAGGTTGGCCGATCGAATTCTGTAGATCTCGAATTGGTCTGGGGCCTCTGTGAGGATTGGAATCCACTGGGATCCGTTTCGTATCTGAAATTCTTGTGGTTTAGTATGATTTTTGGAAGGAATGCTGATGATTGCGGCGTTTTTCGCTTCGTTTTTGGTTGATTTTTTCCCCCCCTTTTTGTGGTTTTTGTTTTCGATTTGATTCGCGATGAGCTGCTATGTGGAAGCGATATCTTGCGCTGAGTGGTTGATTCGGTTGAGTGATAATGATCTGAATTTGAGGTTTTCTTGTTAGTTTTGTTGATTTGGTTGTTGGTTTTTGTCTGTGGTGTTGGTTTGATTTCATGGCTTGCTGTTCTGTTTGATGGTTTAGGCCTTCAGGGTTTTAGCTTGTAAGGTAGGTGCAATAGAATTAACTTTGATTGAACAATCTACGTCAGCATTGTACCAGGGAAAAAATAAGAAAACAATCTGCGTTCTAAGTCATACTTTTAATTTATGGTGTCACAATGGTATATGAGTGCATAAAATGATGTGAGAAACACTTAGACTAATGAAAATTCAAATGGTATAAAAGTCTTTCCTAGTCTCATTTCTATCTTTGCTATATCATCTTTAATTCTGAATTGTGAGAAACACAATGGTATAAAAGTCTTTCCTAATCTCATTTCTATCTTTGCTATATCATCTTTAATTCTGAATTGCTTCCTAGCTTTCTTTTGATTCATTGTTAATATTTGCTCATATTCAGAAAAGAGAAGTAATTATATGCATGGATATTATCTAGATTTTTTATATCTATATATTCATTTTTATTTCTCTAATATAATAAATTGTGTTGCCGCTAAATCACTTTTGAGGAGCGTTAAGCGACGAAAATGCTTCGTTGGCCTTCAGAGGAATGATAGGGCTGCCTCCTTTAGCCAAAAACCTGCAAAAAAAGCTCTGGACCGGTGGTTCCGGCGGGGACCCTCTGACGCTCAAGTCAGCGATCTGGAGAACAGAAATTTTTAATGAAAGAGTAGAGATTGAGTCTCCTCCCTCGTTAGGGTCGGGCTCTTTATATACCTGTTCGGGGGTCCCTCTTACCTTGATAATAGCCGAATCACATCTTCCGTTAAGATCGGCTACAGCTGCTAAACGTGTGCCATAAGTATCGGCAACGGTTCATAATAGCGATAACCACCCGTGATCTTGACAAAAGAGAAACGGGTTGGCAAGCCACGTGGAAGCTTGAACAGCAATGGGTGATAAGGTTAGTCACATGGGCCCCAAGTGCAAGCATTAATTATGGAGTTATGGCACTATTCAGGTGCTATTCACGTGCAAGGCACTATTGTACTATTCACGTGCAAGGCACTGTTCATGTGGCACTGTTGTTTATGGCCGAGGGGAATAGACCAAGGGGCTGAGGCCGAGACCGTAGGGAAAAAGGCCGAAGCTGTTAATGAAAAAGCAAAGCCGAAGGGGCTAACGTGGCAGCCATAAATACGAGAGAATGCTATAAATGCCTTTAGAGCGAGTGGATGCTCGTGGCCTTTAAGGCCATAAAGATGGGAGAAAATAAGGCAATAAATGCCTAACAAGTGGATGTACCTCGGCAGAAGGCCAACACGAAGACGCGAAGACGCGAGGCCGACGCCAAGGCGCTGTTGAGGCCGACGCCGACATCAGGCGCTGTTGAGGCCGACGCCAAAGGCCGACGCTGCTAAGGCCGACGTCGACGCCAGGCGCTGTTGAGGCCGATGCCGACGCTGTTGAGTCGTCGCCGATGCTAGCGCTGTTGAGGCCGACGCCGACGCCGACGCCAGGCGCTGTTGAGGCCGACGCCGATGGTTGGCAGAAGGCCAACGCGAAGACGCGAGGCCGATGCCAAGGCGCTGTTGAGGCCGACGTCAGAGGCCGACGCCGACGCCAGGCGCTGTTGAGGCCGAGGCCGACACTGTTGAGGCCGACGCCGACGCCAGGCGCTGTTGAGGCCGACGCCAACGCTGTTGAGGCCCCGACGCCAACGCCGATGCTGTTGAGGCCGACTCAAAATGAGAATAAGGCAATAAATGCCTGGTGGCCCTTGAGGCCATAAAGGCTATAAATATGGGAGAGAATAAGCAATAAATGCCAAGTGGATGTAGGTCGATAGGAGGCCGACGCTGTTGAGGCCGCCAGGCGCTGTTGAGGCCGACGCCAGAGGGCTGTTGAGGCCGACGCCAGAGGGCTAACGTGGCAGCCATAAATACGAGAATAAGGCAATAAATGCCTGGATAATCGTGGATGGAATTAAATATCCATTGCGTCCTTCAAAAGGAAGCCGAGTAAAGTAGCGAGGCCGCCTAGGAATTAAGCCGTTCGGGAAGGCCGCTGAGGATGGCCGTCTCGATAGGATGTCATCCAAAATTGCTGTCTTTATTGCCCATGGGGTCAACCGGCCCCATCAAATGCCCCCCACACTCCTGAGCTTGTGTGCCCCGCGTTAGCTAAGCGAAAGGAGTGTAGGACTTTTTACCTTCGCATCTACCCTTTCCTATCAACTTCAACTATGATTCCTCCCAGGTGGGGAAACCCTTTTCCTTTGGCGTTGTCTTGTATAGACGTCTTCATGCTCTTTGGAGCCATGCTTTTGCCTGTTCAAAAACTTTTAAGCAAAGTTTGAGGGTAAGTGGGTTATCCTTGACTGGCAGCCAGTAATCCTCTCCCTATGCAAGCCTGGAAGCGGATGCCCGTCAACTATGAGTTGGGGAGTCGGTTTTTCCTAACTGTGAGTTGACTTTGGGTCTTCTACTTGTCATAAAATTTGAAAGTGGGTGCCCCTCAACTGTGAGCTGGGGAGTTGGCCTCTCCCAAACTGAGTTGTCTTGGGGCTTCTTGATGGTACATAATTTAGATAAAGGTCTTACTCGATTGGCCATTGGCCATTGAGGCAGAGTTAGAGCCGCTGTGAAGTCGTTAAGGATGTGATAAAGCTGCTGAAGCAGAGTTGAGGCTGTCGAGAGCCTTTTGAACCCCGAAGAGTAACCCGAGAGTTGCTGAAGTCGTTGGGCTCCTTTTAACCCCGAAGGGTGACCTGATAGTTGGAGAGTCGTCAAGTGCCTTTTCCCTTATGCCGACGATCTTTGTTGCCAACGCTAGAGTTAGTTTTTGGTTTTTGGTGCCGAGCTGGCCTCGGGCTTGAGTGCCGATAGTATATCGGTCTTTGAGTGCTGACCGAAGTCGAGCTTTAGTGCCGATGGTACATCGGGCTTTAGGTGCCGAGCTTGAGTGCCGACGCGGAGCCGGGCTTGAGTGCCGAGGGGAGACTCGGCTTGAGTGTCGACGCGGAGTCGGGCTTAAGTGCCGAGGGGAGACTCGGGCTTGAGTGTCGACGCGGAGTCGTGCTTTGATGCTTTGATGCCGATGCGGAGCCGGTCTTTACTGCCGACACGGAGCCGGTCTCTGGTGCCGACGCGGGGCCGATCTTTATTGCCAACGCGGAGCCGGTCTTTGGTGCCGACGCGGAGCCGGTCTTTACTGCCGATGCGGAGCCGGTCTTTGGTGCCGATGCGGAGCCGGTCTTTACTGCCGACATGGAGCCAGTCTTTGGTGCCGACGCGGAGCCGGTCTTTACTGCCGACGCAAAGCCGGTCTTTGGTGCCGGTGCGGAGCCGGTCTTTACTGCCGATGCAGAGCCGGTCTTTATTGCCGACGTGGAGCCGATCTTTGGTGCTGACGCGGAGCCGGTCTTTACTGCTGACGCGGAGCCGGTCTTTGGTGCCGACGCGGAGCCGGTCTTTACTGCCGACGCGGAGCCGGTCTTAGTTGCCGACGCGGAGCCGATCTTTGGTGTCGACGCGGGACCGATCTTTGGTTCCGACGCGGGGCCGGTCTTGAGTGCCGACGCAGAGCCGATCTTGAGTGTCGATGCGAAGCCGATCTTAGTTACCGACGCGGAGCCGGTCTTAGTTGCCGATGCGGAGCCGGTCTTTGTGCCGACGCGGAGTCGGTCTTTGGTGCCGACGCGAGCCGGTCTTGGGTGCCGATGGTACATCAGGCTTTTGAGACGTTAACGCGAGGTTGGTCTTGAATGTCGATACAGAGTTGATCTGCGTGACATTTTTAAGCATCAATGAAAGAAAAAGTCTTAAGTGCAGTGTACTTAGCTCTTGCAGCACCCTTGTTTTTCTTCTGCGGGCTTGAACGCTTCCGCCCGCTGTGGTCTGCCCCTAGGGAATCAAGTTGGTTGGTGAGCTGGCTTTGCTGAATCTTTAGCTCCTTAAGGAGAAATCCTGCACCGCAGCCACTTTTATGGCTCTCCAGCTGCTAGAGTTGACTTTGAAACTAGGCTTGCTCGCCTTCTCTTTTCTCTCCATAGCGTTGCAGCGATCATTCTCCATGTTGTGGACATCATTTCCTTTTCCTTCTTCTCTACAGGAGTTAATTCAGAAGGCTGATCAAGCCTTCCCACGGTGAGATCTGTACTGCTGATCCTTTTGGTGATGGAATCTTACAGGGGATGGCGAGAAGTGGTGTCACCGAAGAAAGGATCTTCAAAGTGGAGTTCGGTGCTGAGCTAGACACTCTCTTGGGCTCCGATGAGTTCGAGACACGCTTTAGCAAGGCTTTTGGTGACTTTAACTCCATGGTATTCTAAAGATATGTCGATATGTTCTGGGACATCAAGAAGCTTCTGAACATCGGACTGGAGGCTCAACTGAAGAAGAACCTCGAAGTGATTGATAACTTTGTGTACCAATTGGTTCTTCCTAATGCTATGGCAAGCATCCTCTATATAGGAGAAGATTGCCATTGAAATCAAAGAGATTAGCTGCCGCTTCCGCATGGGCTCGGGAGCCAGAGGTGTCGTCGCTCGCCGATGCGAGATACGTGGATCCGGCCAAATGACCGTGGCCGGGATGGTGGCCATAGCTGGCGATGTCCGTGGGAGGAGTCGGTATGAGCATAGCTTTGGAAGACGATCAGATGCAGCAGCCATAGCATAGACTTCCATCGCGTGCACACAACCTCGTGCATGCAATCCACCTTCCTTCAATGTTATATTACGTGCATGTAAACCTTACCCAGCCAAGGTGGAAGCAAGAGTTGGGGGGAAAAGGAGTTGAGTGAGATGGCTGGGAGCCTTGTCCTTGCAATTGCGAAACTGGCACTCGTTTGGTCACTGGGGAGACTAGAGAGTCAGTTTGGGGTCACTGCTGTGGAGGACCTGGGGCCTCTGTGAACATCGGGGCCGCCGTGGAGCCTCGTCTGGGAGAGAGTGAGAGCCGCGTGTGAAGTGCTGGAGGGGCCACCATGGCCTGTTGGGGAATGCGGCTGCTGTGGAGGACCTGGGGCCTCTGTGAACCGGGGGCCAGGTGATCTGGGGTCGCTGGGCGTTACTTTTGCAACTCATGAACTGCTGCATTTAAGGCTTGAACTTGTTGATTGAGGATGGTCAGCTGGTTAATTAGAGCAGCTGAGGTTGGTGGTGAGGGAGGAGCATAGAGAGAGAGAGTGGTCCTTTGCTGCTCAGGGCTATGCTGATGCCCCCCGGCATGATTAGTGAGGACCTTCGGCACGCGCGTCACCACCATGGCTATCTTAGAGGGGACAAAGACTTATAGGTCAGGGAGACAGAGCTTCTCTTTCCTTCAGCATGCCCCCCTACCTGGCGCGCCAATCTGTTGCCGCCAAATCACTTTTGAGGAGCGTCAAGCGACAGAAATGCTTCGTTGGCCTTCAGAGGAATGATGGGGACCGCCTCCTTCAGCCGAAACCTGCAAAAAAGTCCCGGACCGGTGGTTCCGGCGGGGACCCTCCGACGCTCAAGTCAGCGATCTGAGAACAGGAATTTTTTAATGAAAGAGTAGAGATTGAGTTTTCTCCCCCTTCACGTTGGGGGATTGGGGTCTTTATATACCTGTTCGGGGGTCCCTCTTACCCTTCGTTGGTAACAGCCGAATAATCGTGTCATAAATATGCCTCAGCTTTTGGAAACCGTATGCCATAAGTATCGGCAACGGTTCATAATATAGCGGTAACCACCCGTGATCTTGGCAAAAAGACAGGAGAGAATGCTATAAATGCCTTTAGAGCGAGTGGATGCTCGTGGCCTTTGAGGCCATAAGACAGGAGAGAATAAGGCAATAAATGCCTAGCAAGTGGATATACGCGAAGACGCGAGGCCGACGCCAAGGCATTGTTAAGGCCGACGCCGACGCTGTTGAGGACGCTGTTGAGGCCGACGCCGATGCCAGGCGCTGTTGAGGCCGACGCCAGAGGCCGACGCTGTTGAGGCCGACGCCGATGCTAGGCGCTGTTGAGGCCGACGCCAGACGCTGTTGAGGTCGACGCCGATGCAGGCGCTGTTGAGGCCGACGCCAATGCTGTTGAGGCCGGCCGACGCCAACGCCAGGCGCTGTTGAGGTCGACGCCGATGGTCGGCAGAAGGCCAATGCGAAGACGCGAGGCCGACGCCAAGGCTATTAAGGCCGACGCCGACACTGTTGAGGCCGACGCCAGAGGCCGACGCCGACGCCAGGCACTGTTGAGGCCGACGCTGTTGAGGCCGACGCCGACGCTCTGTTGAGGCCGATGCCAACGCTGTTGAGGCCGACGCCGACGCCAGGCACGTTGAGGCCGATGCCGATGCCCAAATGAGAATAAGGCAATAATGCCTGGATAATCGTGGCCCTTGAGGCCATAAGGCTATAAATATGGAAGAGAATAAGCAATAAATGCCAAGTGGATGCAGGTCGATACGTGGCGCTGTTGAGGCCGATGCCGACGCTGTTGAGGCCGATGCTAAAGGGCTAACGTGGCAGCCATAAATACGAGAATAAGGCAATAAATGCCTGGATAATCGTAGATGGAATTAAATATCCATTGTGTCCTTCAAAAGAAAGCCGATTAAAGTAGCGAGGCCGCTTAGGAATTAAGCCGTTCGGGAAGGCCCATGGTTGCTGTCTTTATTGCTCATGGGGTCAACCGGCCCCATCAAATTGGATTCAAGAAAATTATTGTACCTTCTCTACTAGCTAGTCTATTAAGATTTGTAGGGTTGTTCACTAGATATCAAGTTTACAGAGTATGGTAAAATAATAATTAGAATATATTAGTAAATTTCTCTTATATGGCTAGTAATCTTATGTAATCATCACTTCGGTTTTACTTTTTTTCCTTTCATTTTTTCTAATTTACATAGTGTATTATAGTTTTATATCCATTGGCCAACTATGATTTTGTGAAGTGCAAGACTGCTGCCATACTAAGAAATTTGTTTATTTATGCCATCATTTTACACCACCATCATTATTGGCAATTTTGCTTATCTTGTTTTGGCATTTTTATATTTCTTTCAAAATTTTGTTTACTTTTGTGTTATTTTTGTCAAAAATTGGTTGGTACTAATACTATTTTACCTCACCCATTATTATGCCTTTTTTTTCATTACATAAAAAATTTTCTAATTTGCCTTTTTTTATGACTAAAATACTAATCTAATTTCACTTTAGCTATGTTTGGAGATTTTACTATTTAAAAATCATCATTCTTTTCCTCTTTATTGGTTTAAACTATTTTAAGATTATAAGTTAAAATTTAGGAAAATGCTTTAGATTGCTTGTTGGTACATAAACGGTCCTATGTGCCTTAGAAAATTATCTTGCTAACTCAATATTCAATCACCTCATGTATCACACATATTTCTCTAAGTTATATTTATCTTTTATGTCATGTGATAAAGATAACTTTTGGTTGTTAATTAAAGAAAGTTAATTAAAAAAATAAATCCTCCTGCAATCTTAACTGTCCAATTTAAATGCCTATTCAAAATATATATATAAAATATCATAGCCACTTTAGCATGGATGTGTTCCTAACTTTTGACTTTCATAATATTTTAGAATCACTTCTACTCAAACATCTTATATTTTAGTTGTTCTTAAAGCTCTTATTAAATTTAAATAATTAAATATCTTTTAACAACTTTAGATATGTTTTTTTTTCTTATGGACAAAAGATATTGAGGTTCAATGAGTAAAACAAGAGTTCAAAAAACTTTTAAATAAGATTACCAGTGCAACTATCGGCAAATAAAGTGAAGAAATATATTGACATATTAGTGATAAAAATAAGGAAAAATATAAATTGAAAAATAAAAAAAAAATCAAAAGACATATAGAAATGAACCAAAGGTAGTCAATTGGAAGAAAACTTATTATTAAATAAAAATCCAAGTGCAATCTTTTCTTCCAACCAATCTTTGTATGCTGGTGAATAACTCTCCCAATAGTTTGAATCAACTTCACTCATGTCAGATATGACCATAGCGATCATTTCCTATGCTATATTTGTTAATTTGACATATAACTCTAATCATTCTAACGCGATGCGGTTATTACATGTATGATGTAGCTCTCTCATTGCAAGGTGAGATGGTGCACACATAGCTTTTTTTTTTTTTTAAGGTTGTGTTTGGAATAGAAAATAAATAGAAATATTTTTTAAATATTTTTTTTTTATCAAAAAAATTATAACTATAAAAAATAAATTTAAAAAAATTAATTAATTTTTAAATTTATATTTTAAAAAATCTTTTAATATTTTTATTTAAAATAATATTTATAAAATCAAACACTGCCTTAAAAAAAATTCTTTTATCCGCATGTTGTTCCCCATCGAGTATCTTGCGATGGAGCGAAGTATGGCGTCGAAAATGGAATGTTCCTTCCGTGCACAGAAGCGACTTACGTTCAAGCTACGGTCCCAAGACATCATACGCCTTTGGAGTGGATGACTCCCTCGCCGATTCCAAGCGAGCACCCGCAAGGGGATTCGGGATACAAAAAAAGGGTCCCACAAGTGGAACGCTTTATCTAACCTATTCCCCTTTCCAAACGCAAAAGAATACGGTCGGCTATTGTCTCTGTTCCGTTGCCTTAACTTCTTCCCATCCTTAGTTAACGTATTTCCAGAAGAAAAAAAAAAAATCCAGACGATGTTCCTTAGCAGACAAGAGCCTCGCCCGCAATCAGCCAAAAACCCCAAGCGAAAAATGTTAGTATAGAATCTTCAATAAATAATTTTACATAAAATTATATAAAAATATTTATATGATGCAGAATTTATTATAATAGTATTTATCTGATTCGGAGTTCATCATAATAGTATATAGACTTAATCTGATTAGATTTTGACAGCTTTTTTTTATAAATAACTAGTTTTTCTTCTTTAACTTTATTCTTTAGATAACGATCGAGAGATGACTAATTATTTTATATATAACATTTAATTGGTTAAATACCAAATTAATGGCTTTAATTTAATTAATGACTTTAATTTCATTTAATATCGGCATTATGGCTTAAGGTTAATGGTTGGTGGCCTTTTGCACATTAAAGGGCATAATGTAAAGATTAATCTAACATTCTCTCACTGATATTAATATTTAATAATATAAATATTAGGCGCACAAATTAAATTTCATAATGTCATTCTTTTGATTGACTTTAACATAATAAATTACATAATAAGAGTTATGGCTGTCATACACATCTAAATTGCATACTCCCTTTCATATACTATTGTATTAGCAACTTATCTTATCACGTTAGGTCACATAATTTATATATAAATAACTTAATGTCCACTTAATTGTCTTAAGATACAGTAATTTTCTTGTTCAAAATAATAAGTGTATACAAGCATAAGAAACCAGAAATAATAAATAAAACCAGAAACATATCATATTAATGAGCTCGAGAGCATCACACATCATCATAATCAATCTTCAATACAACCAAGACCCATTTTATGTAAATGTTCTTTAAATATTTTTAGTTGTAAACCTTTAGTTAAAGGATCTACAATCATAAGATCCATTCTAATATGTTCAATGCATACTCTTTGTTTTTGGACCTCCTCTTCACAATAAAGTACTTTAATTTCATATGTTTAGCACTTCTGAAATATTTATCATTTTTAGAGAAGAAAACTGCCGTGGAATTATCACAATAAATTTGCAGCGACTTGATAATGGTCTCGATAATCCCAAGTCCTAAAATAAAGTTTTGTAGCCATAATGCGTGAATTATAGTTTATAACAGGTTACAAACTCTGCTTTCATAGTGGATGAGGCAATGATAGATTGTTTGGCACTTTTCTATAAAATTGTTCATTCTTCCAACAGAACACATAGCCAAAAGTTGACTTTCTACTGTCAATACAACTAGCAAAATCTGAATCTAAATATCCAATCACTTCACTTTCAACTGATCAGACCTTCTAAATGTGAGCATATAATTCTTAGTTCCTTGAAGGTATCTCATCACTTTTTTGCAGCTTTCCAATGATCGATACCAGGGTTACTCTGATATCGGCCCAACATCCCAACCGCGAAGCTGATATCTGATCTTGTACAAGTTTGCAAATACATCAAGCTACCCACAACAGAAGCATATGGAATAGATTTCATTTGCTTACGTTTCACATCATTCTTTGGACATTGCATAAGACTAAATTTATCCCCTTTTTATATTGGGATAATACCTGCTGAACATTGTTCATATTAAATTTCTTAAGAATTTTCTCGATGTAAGTTTTCTGAGATAACCCTAACAATCCATGTGATCTTTTTTGAATATTAAAATTCCTATCACATAAGATGTCTCTCCCATATCTTTCATCTCAAAATTGTTAGAGAAAAAATTTTTAGTCTCATACAAGATACCTAAATCATTAGCAGTAAGCAAAATATCATCAACATATAGAACAAAAATATAAACTTACTTTCATAAATCTTTCGGTAAATACATCGATCAACGATATTTTTATGAAAACCAAAAGATGTAATAGTATCATTGAACTTAATGTACCATTATCTCGAAGCTTGTTTAAGTCTATATTGATTTCTTAAGTTTACACACCATATGATCCTTTCCTTTCATGGAAAAACCTTCAGGTTGATCCATATAAATTTCTTCCTCTATATCCCCATTAAGAAAGGTTGTTTTCACATCCATTTGATGTAACTCTAAATCATATTGAGCTGCCAAAGCCATAATGATTCTTAATGAATCTTTCTTTGAAACTGGTGAAAATGTCTTTTATAATCAATGTCATCCTTCTGAGTATAACCCTTGGCAACAAGTCTAGCTTTAAAATGTTTGATAAGTCATGTTTGGTTTTAAAAAACCATTTACATCCAACTCGTTTAGAACTTTCTAGCAATTCGATAAGATCCCAGACATTGTTTTCAGCCATTGATTTTAATTCATCTTTCATAGCATTAATCCATTTATTAGACTTATCACTATTAATGGCTTGTGAAAATGAAACAGGATCTTCATAAATGCCACAACCAAAATATGACTTTTGCAAATAAACCAAATAATCATCTAAAATAGCTGATTTTTGTATGCTTATGGGTTTACTTAAAGCTATTCCGCATGGTTCAATTTTGTCAGCTATTGGTAGGTTAGGCTCTTCATGGGGTACTTCTTCATTCAAACATTGTTCATTGTTATTTTGTTTTTGTAATTATGGAACAACGTATGGAATGATTGTAGATGGAACATTTATGGGTAATGAAACATTAACCCTTACTTCATTGATATCGATAATCTATTTGTTAGCATTCCCACTAACTTCATTATTTTTAATGAATTTGGCATTGCATTTCTCAATAATTCTAGAACTATGGTTTGGACAATAAAACCTGTATCCTTTGAATTTCTCTGGGTAACCTATAAAGTAACTACTAACAGTTCGAGAATCCAATTTCTTTTCATGTGGATTATACACTCGTGCTTCTATGGGATAACCCCAAACATGCAGGTGTCTTAAACTATGTTTCCTTCAGTCCATAACTCAAAAGGAGTTTTAGAAACTGCCTTACTAGAAATCATATTCAATAAATATACTGCAGTTCTAAGAGCATACATATACAAAGATTTTGGTAATGAGGAATTACTTATCATACTCCTAACCATATCCGTTAATGTTCTATTTCGCCTTTCTGCCACACCATTTTGTTGAGGTGTGCCTGACATAGTATACTGTGCACATATACCATGCCTTTCGAGAAATTTTGCAAATGGATCTGGATTTTGCCCTGATTCATTATACTTTCCATAATACTCACTACCTCTATCAGATCTTACTATTTTTACTTTTCTGTCTAGTTGTCTTTTAACCTCTTTAGTAAATACCTCAAGAGCATTTATAACTTGAGATTTTTTTTAAGCAAATAGACATATCCATAACATGAAAAATCATCTATAAAGGTGATAAAGAACTTTTCTCCACTAAAAGATGGAGTATCAAAAGGTCCACATATATCAGTTTGTATAATTTTAAAAAGCTGAGTACTTCTTGTAGCTCCTTTCTTGTTATGTTTGTTTGCTTTCCCTTAATGCAGTCCACACATAAACCAAGATCAATAAAATCTAGATTTGATAGAATTTTATTCTTTACTAATCTTTGTAGTCTTTCTTTGGATACATGATCCAAACGTTTATGCCACAAGAAAGCAGAGTTGTCATTTGCCATACTATGCTTAATTTCAATATTTTGATGAACATACATCGGGGATGCAAAAAATTTATCATCAAGTTTTAATTTATATAATTCATCCATAAGAATTTCAGAACCAATAAAGGAACCATCTTTATTAAATAATCTGAAATATCCTTTTTCAATCTTAAAACTAAACCCATTAATATCAAGTTTCGAAACAGAAACTAAATTTCTAGAAAGTGAAGGGACATAGAGAGTTTGTAGTAGATTAAGGTGATGCCCAGTATCTAAAGTAAGACTATAAGTTCCTATGCCTTCAATTGGGGCCTTCTCTCGGTTGCTCATGAACAAAAAGTTTTCATTTGGGTTTATGCTCTAGATTGTAAGGAATTCCTGCATTACATTAGAAGCATGAGTAGTGGCACCAGAATCCAACCACCAAGTATTAGAAGGAACTTCAGATAAGTTTGATTCATAAATTGGAGAAGCATAATGAAAGATACATTTCTTTTCGAACCAAGCTTTTCGTTTCAGACAATCTTTCCGATAATGTCCTTCTTTCTTACAAAAGTGACATTTATCTTTCTTCCTTTTCTTCTAATCATTATCAGCAACCTATGATACTTTAATGGGTGCTTTCTTCTTAAATTTCTTGGATTTTGGTTTGATAACTTTACCAGCTCCTTGACCCACTAGGTTTATTGAATGATTCCCTTTTTCTTTTAAACTCTTTTCCTCTTGAGTAAGCTTACTGGCCAATTCATTAACATCTCATTTATCTTTAATAGTGTTATAGTTAATTTGAAAGGGCCCATACTCTTGAGGTAATGAGTTCATAATGAATTGTACCAAAAGAAGTCATCCACAACCATTCTCAGGGTTTTAAGCCTTGCTGCAATATTAGTCATATCAAGAACATATTAATGCATACTTCGCGACCCATCATATTTCATGGTCGTAAGTTCAATCATCAGTGTCCCTGCAAGTGACTTATCAGTGGAACGAAAACGCTCTTCCACAAGCTTAAGATATTCTTTAGCCGCTACACTTTCTGAAAGAATAGACTTAATGTTGTTGGCAATTATCATTCACATGAAACTTAGACATAATCTATTAATTTGTCCCATGCTTTATGTTTTAACTTCTCTGCCTCACTGCTCATATCCGTAATGTCAATAGGCTTTTCTTTTAATAGTGCCAAGTCAAGATCGAAGACACCTAAATGAAAATTAACTTGCTCACGCCATTCAAAAAAGTTTAAGCCGTTAAAGATAGTAACAGCAGAAGCATGTGAATGTAGAGAAACAGTTGCAAAACCATAAATGCTCAAATTCAGATAATTAAACATAAATATATTGTAGATTTTTTTGGGTAAACATAATAATATATATCGTAATTAGAATGCTATTTAAACTGTAAAGAAATTAATAAATCTTATCAAATATATATATATAGTATCTTTGGATATTCATACTATATTTGATAAGAGAATATTAGATTTTCTCCTTTAGGTTTGTTAGTTATAGAATATTAATCCACCTTTAGATGAATTCTTAATTTCTAATAACCAGCAAATCTTTAACAGCATTCTATAAAATTTCATAAATTATATGACTGAATATAAACTAGTTTGATCACTTTGGTGACTAACCAACTAATTTAATCTTGATGTCATATTATTAAAATTTCATGAATTATATGACTAGATATAAATTAGTTTGGCCACTTTGGTGACTAACTAACTAATTTAATCTTAATGTCATATAACTAAACAATAATACTAATATTATTAAAATTTTATAAATTATATGACTGAATATAAATTAGTTTGGCCACTTTGATGACTAACTAACTAATTTAATCTTAATGTCATGTAACTAAATAATAATACTAATATTATTAAAAATCTAACATTCAATTTTGATAATGATAAAATATAATTAACATTACTGCATGCATTAGCCGACATCAACCATCATAGATTATCAATCTGTTTCAATCTATAAATATTAGTTTTGCCATACATACTAGTATAACACAATGATCTTATCGATGCATGTCATTAATTCGTAACACGATCAGCCAGGGTTCTCCTGGCGATGGACCTCTTTATGAAATAAATTAATGACCAATAATACAACCAATCATAACTTAAAAGATTAAATATTCATTATCAATTCATTTTGATGAAAAATTAATCAATCATAATATACGAACAAATTATTTATTTTAGAACCTAGGCTTTGATACCACTTGTTAGCAATATAGGATCTTCAATAAATAATTTATTACATAAAATTATATATAAAAATACTTACCGGATGCGGAATTTATTATAATAGTATTTACTTGATGCGGAATTCATCATAATAGTATATAGACTTGAGACTTGAATCTGATACTTGAAGGAGTTCATCATAATAGTATAAAGACTTGAGACTTGAATCTGATACTTGAATCTGATTAGATTTTGACAGTCTTTTCTGCAAATAACTAGTTTCTCTCCCTTAACCTTATTTTTTTCATAGCAGATAACGATGGATTCTTGCTAACTTCATCACATGGAGATGACTAATTATTTATATATATAACATTCAATTGGTATTTTTATCAAACACCAAATTAATGACTTTAATTTCATTTAATACTAGAATTAACGGCTTAATGATAATGGCTTAAACTTTTGGACCATTAACATCCGATTGTCAATTTCGTTTCGGATTATGTTTCAGTTTAGCTTATGAAATGAAATATTTTGGTATCGAACCATTTCGGTGCTTCATTTCGGAATATATATATAATAAAAAATTTATTCATAATTCATATTTTTCATAAATAATAACAACAATATAAAATAAAGAGTTTGAGTTTTTAAGATATGCGGTCGTGCGATTGAAAAAAAAAGGGATAGGGTAACTAGGGTTTTTTTCGAAACATATTTTACTGAAATGATCGAAATATACCGAAACGGTCGAAACATGCCGAAATACATCGAAATGGCCAAAAAATCTTTCGAAACGAAACGTAAGGCTCATCTTTTCGGATAAGCCATCGAAAATGTTTTGGTCGAAACGGTCAAAATGAAACGAAATTGACAACTTTCGTCTTCTGTCAATAGGTGGTCCTTCGCCTTTCACATACTAAGCTAGATCGAGAAATAGTGACTCTTCGCCTTGTAATAATCTAACATTAAAGGGCATAATGTAAAGAATAATCTAACCAAAAAATCGGAAGAGAAAGAGTAAGAAAGGAGAGAAGAGAAGTAAGTAACGAAGGGAGAGAGAGAGAGAGTGAGAAAACGAGAGAAAAGAATGGGGAAACGTGAAAGCCCGACCTCAGGTTCGTTTCGCAAAGGCCTTCTCTATTTCTATAAAATATTTTATTTTCTATAAAATATTCTCGTTAGGTTGGTCGATCGAATTCTGTAGATCTCGAATTGGTCTGGGGCCACTGTGAGGATTGGAATCCACTGGGACTCGTTTTGTATATGAAATTCTTATGGTTTGGTATGATTTCTGGAAGGAATGCTGCTGATTGCAGCATTTTTTGCTTCGTTTTTGGCTGATTCCTCCCCCCCCCCCCCCCTTTGTGGTTTTTGTTTTCGATTTGATTCGCGATGAACTACTATATGGAAGCGATATCTTGCGCTGAGTGGTTGATTTGGTTGAGTGATAATGATCTGAATTTGAGGTTTTCTTGTTAGTTTTGTTGATTTGGTTGTTAGTTTTTATCTGTGGTGTTGGTTTGATTTCATGGCTTGCTGTTCTGTTTGATGGTTTAGGCCTTTAGGCAGGGTTTTAGCTTGTTAGGTAGGTGCAATATTTTTCCATAAGTTTTAGAGGACTAATGAGTATTCACTTAATGATATCTTATGAGCAGAATTTTCTAACTTTAACATAATTAACTTTGATTGAACAATCTAGGTCAGCATTGTACCAAGGGAAAAAAAAGGAAACAATCTACGTTAGAAGTCATACTTTGAATTTATGGTGTCACAATGGTATATGATTGCAGAAAATGATGTGAGAAACACTTAGACTGACAAAATTCAAATGGTATAAAAGTCTTTCCTAATCTCATTTCTATCTTTGCTATATCATCTTTAATTCTGAATTGTGAGAAACACAATGGTATAAAAGCCTTTCCTAATTTCATTTCTATCTTT
The DNA here is from genome assembly GCA_900491605.1 of Calamus simplicifolius. Lineage (NCBI taxonomy): Eukaryota > Viridiplantae > Streptophyta > Magnoliopsida > Arecales > Arecaceae > Calamus > Calamus simplicifolius. Next base: position 240,567 of record UESW01001938.1, on the reverse strand, counting down.
GCTATATCATCTTTAATTCTGAATTGCTTCCTAGCCTTCTTTCATTCATTGTTAATATTTGCTCATCCAAGAAGCATATTCAGAAAGAGAAGTAATTGTATGCATGGATATTTATCTAGATTTTTCATATCTATGTATTCATTTTATTTCTCTAATACAATAAATTGGATTCAAGAAAATTATCATACATTTCTCTACTAGCTAGTCTATTAAGATTTTTTGGGTTGTTCACTAGATATCAAGTTTGCAGAGTATGGTAAAATAATAATTGATATATTAGTAAATTTCTCTTATATGGCTAGTAATCTTATGTAATCATCACTTAAAAAAGATAAAGAAGAAAGAATGGTTCGGTTTTGCTTTTTTCCTTTCATTTTTTTCTAATCTTCATCGTGTATTATAGTTTTATATCCATTGGCCAGCTATGATTTTGCCAAGTGCAAGACTGCTACTATACCAAGAAATTTGTTTATTTATGCCATCATTATTGGCAATTTTGCTTATCTTGTTTTGGCCATTTGTATAGTTCTTTCAAAATTTTGTTTACTTTTGTGTTATATTAAAACTTGGTTGGCACTAATACTATTTTATCTCACCCATTATTATGGCTTTTGTTTTCATTACATAAAAAAATTTATAATTTGCCTTTTTTTTATGACTAAACTACCCATCTAATTTCACTTTAGCTATGTTTGGAGATTTTACGATTTAAAAATCATCATTCTTTTCCTCTTTATTGGTTTAAACTATTTTTAGATTATAAGTTAAAATTTAGGAAAATGCTTTAGATTGCCTGTTGGTACATAAACCGTCCTATGTGCCCTAAAAAATTAGCTTGCTAACTCAATATTCAATAACCTCATGAATCACACATATTTCTCTAAGTCGTATTTATCTCTTTATGTCATGTGACAAAGATAACTTTTGATTATTAATTAAAGAAAGTTAATATATATATATAAGATAATAAAAGCGGGAAACATTAAAACCTAAAAATTCTTACTAGAAGTTGAAAGCTCCTATTTTATTATTTTAGAAAATTTATGAATTTTACAATAGAAAAAATGTGTCATGTTTAGTATAAAATCATAAATTATAAATAGTAAATATATAGTATTTTAAAATATAATTATTTTACAATTCATCCACATGCATAATAATATTGAATAAAACTTACTTTTTCGTAAATTAGGTTTCTTATCCTTATCGATTTGCATACATTATTATGGACTTGAGGTATGCCATGATCATGTGCATGGCTGCATCTATCTCAAAAATTTGCATGTGTTTACACATGCATGCAAGGTGTGGCAAGAGTTTGTTCTTATGCTTCTTGCCAAATATAGAAACTGCCTCCTTTAAAAGATCTCAACCGTGCCTTTTGAAATGGAGGGGACCGATGATCCTTCTTTCTACTAGCATCATGTTTGGCGTGGTAACCATGATGAAATGAAAGAGGTATTGTACTCGGTGCAATGGAGTTGGTTGAAATATGGGTTCCAACGCCCCATGATGTGTAGCCTCTCTCTCGCTCGCCACGCACACACTCTCTCTCTCTCTCTCTCGTCGCTGGCTTAATTCTTCTCGATGCTTCGTCCTCGGCACAACTTGCGCTCTTCTCCCTTCCTACTGGCCATTGTCCCTAGCCAGTTCTCTTGCTTCGTCTTCTTGCTTACCCTCACTGAAATGAGGCCAGCTCGCCCCTCCACCCCTCGAGAGGATGAGCAATCGATCGTGCTAGTTATTAAAAAAATAAATCCTCCTACAATCTCAACCATCCAATTTAAATGCCGATTCAAATATATATATATATATATATACCACAGCCACTTTAGCGGTGATGTGTTCCTAACTTTTGACTTTCGTAATATTTTAGAATCATTTCTACTCAAACATCTTATATTTTAGTTGTTCTTAAAGCTCTTATTAAATTTAAATAATTAAATATCTTTTATCAACTTTAGATATGTTTTCTTATCTTATGAATAAAAGATATTGAGGCTAAATGAGTAAAAAAAGGGTTAAAAAAACTTTTAAATAAGGCTACAAGTGCAACTAGTGGTAAATAAAGTGAAGAAATATATTGACATCCAAAAGGAAATGTATAATTTATTAGTGATAAAAAATAAGAAAAAAATATATATTAAAAAAAAACAAGAGACACACATATAGAAATGAACCAAATTAAAGGTAGTTAATTGGAAGAAAACTTATTATTAATTAAATAAAAATTCAAGTATAATCTTTTTTTCAACTAATCTTTGTATGCTGGTGAATAACTCTCCTAATAGTTTGAATCAACTTCACTCATGTCAGACATGATCATTACCTATGCTATTTGTGTCAAATTTTTTTTTTAAAAAAAATTCTTTTGTCCGCGTGTTGTTTCCCCTCCATCAAAGTATGGCGTCAAAGATGGAATGTTCCGTCCGTGCACGGAAGCGACTTACGTTCGACTTAGGTGGGCCCCGGACCCCAAACAGCAGACGCCTTTGAACGCCTCCCTCGCCGACTCCAAGCGAGCATCCGCAACCGGATTCGTGGATATAAAAAAAAGATTTCACAAGTGGAACGCTTTATCTAACCTATTCCCCTTTCCAAACGCAAGAGAGTACGCATCTTTGCTAAGGAACGCCGTCTGGATTTTTTTTTCCTTTTTTTGGGAATACGTTAACTAAACTGAAGGATGGGAAGAGGTTAAGGCGATGGAACCAAGACAAGAGCCGACCTGTCCGCTCCGTCGCCCGCCGTCAGCCAAAACCCAAAGCGGAAAAATCCTTGGGAGAGAAAGAGTAAGAAAGGAGAGAGAGGAGAAGTAACGAAGGGAGAGAGAGCGAGAAAACGAGAGAAAAGAATGGGGAAACGTGAAAGCCCGACCTCAGGTTCGTTTGGCCAAGGCCTTCTCTATTTTCTATAAAATATTCTCGTTAGGTTGGTCGATCGAATTCTGTAGATCTCGAATTGGTCTGGGGCCGCTGTGAGGATTGGAATCCATCGGGACCCGTTTCGTATCTGAAATTCTTGTGGTTTGGTATGATTTCTGGAAGGAATGCTGCTGATTGCGGTGTTTTTCGCTTCGTTTTTTGTTGATTTTTTTTCCTCTTTTGTGGTTTTTGTTTTCGATTTGATTCGCGATGAGCTGCTACGTGGAAGCGATATCTTGCGCTGAGTGGTTGATTTGGTTGAGTGATAATGATCTGAATTTGAGGTTTTCTTGTTAGTTTTGTTGATTTGGTTGTTGGTTTTTGTCCGTAGTGTTGGTTTGATTTCATGGCTTGCTGTTCTGTTTGATGGTTTAGGCCTTTAGGGTTTTAGCTTGTTAGGTAGGTGCAATATTTTTCCATAAGTTTTAGAGGACTGATGAGTTAGTATTCACTTAATGATATCTTATGAGCAGAATTTTCTAACTTCAACAGAATTAACTTTGATTGAACAATCTAAGTCAGCATTGTACCAAGGGAAAAAAATAAGAAAAAAATCTGCGTTAGAAGTCATACTTTTAATTTATGGTGTCACAATGGTATATGAGTGCAGAAAATGATGTGAGAAACACTCAGACTGATGAAAATTCAAATGGTATAAAAGTTTTTTCCTAATCTCATTTCTATCTTTGCTATATCATCTTTAATTCTGAATTGTGAGAAACACAATGGTATAAAAGTCTTTCCTAATCTCATTTCTATCTTTGCTATATCATCTTTAATTCTGAATTGCTTCCTAGCCTTCTTTTCATTCATTGTTAATATTTGCTCATCCAAGAAGCATATTCAGAAAAGAGAAGTAATTGTATGCATGGATATTTATCTAGATTTTTCATATCTATGTATTCATTTTATTTCTCTAATACAATAAATTAGATTCAAGAAAATTATCATACCTTTCTCTACTAGCTAGTCTATTAAGATTTTTAGGGTTGTTCACTAGATATCAAGTTTGCAGAGTATGATAAAATAATAATTAGAATATATTAGTAAATTTCTCTTATATGGCTAGTAATCTTATGTAATCATCACTTAAAAAAGATAAAGAAGAAAGAATGGTTCGGTTTTGCTTTTTTCCTTCCATTTTTTCTAATCTACATCGTGTATTATAGTTTTATATCCATTGGCCAACTATGATTATGTAAAGTGCAAGATTGCTACCATACCAAGAAATTTGTTTATTTATGCCATCATTTTACACCACCATCATTATTGGCAATTTTGCTTATCTTGTTTTGGCCATTTTTATAGTTCTTTCAAAATTTTGTTTACTTTTTTGTTATTTTTATCAAAACTTGGTTGGCACTAATACTATTTTACCTCACCCATTATTATGTCTTTTGTTTTCATTACAAATAAAATTTTCTAATTTGCCTTTTTTATGACTAAAATACCAATCTAATTTCACTTTAGCTATATTTGGAGATTTTACGATTTAAAAATCATCATTCTTTTCCTCTTTATTGGTTTAAACTATTTTAAGATTATAAGTTAAAATTTAGGAAAATGCTTTAGATTGCCTGTTGGTACATAAACCATCCTATGTGCCCTAGAAAATTAGCTTGCTAACTCAATATTCAATCACCTCATGTATCACACATATTTCTCTAAGTTGTATTTATCACTTTATGTCATGTAACAAAGATAACTTTTGGTTGTTAATTAAAGAAAGTTATATATATATATATATATATATATATATATATATATATATATATATATAAGATAATAAAAGCGGGAAACATTAAAACCTAAAAATTCTTACTAGAAGTCGAAAGCTCCTATTTTATTATTTTAGAAAATTTATGAATTTTACAATAGAAAAAATGTGTCAGGTTTAGTATAAAATCATAAAATTATAAATAGTAAATATATAGTATTTTAAAATATAATGATTTACAATTCATCCACATGCATAATAATATTGAATAAAACTTACAATTTCGTAAATTAGGTTTCTTGTCCTTATTGATTTGCATACATTATTATGGACTTAAGGTGTGCCATGATCATGTGCATGGCTGCATCTATCTCAAAAATTTGCATGTGTTTATGCATGCATGCAAGGTGTGGCAAGAGAGTTTGCTCTTATGCTTCTTGCCAAACATGGAAGCTGCCTCCTTTAAAAGATCTCAACCATGCCTTTTGAAATGAAGGGGACCGATGATCCTTCTTTCTACTAGCACCAGCCCATCCTGTGCATGGTTGGTGCGGTAACCATGATGAAATGAAGAGGTGTTGTACTCTGTGCAATGGAGTTGGTTGAAATATGGGTTCCAACGCCCCGTGACGTTATAGCTCTCTCTCGCTCGCCATGCGCTCTCTCTCTCTCTCTCTTTCGTCCCTAGCTCAGTTCTTCTCGATGCTTCATTCTCGGCACAAATTGCGCTCTTCTCCCTTCCTATTGGCCATTATCCCTAGCCAGTTCTCTTGCTTCATCTTCTTGCTTGCCCCCACCTTCGATTGGCCCTCTTTGAGCAATTGACCGTGCCAGCTATTAAAAAAATAAATCCTCTTGCAATCTCAACCGTCCAATTTAAATGCCAATTCAAAAAATATATATATATAAAATACCTAGCCACTCTAGCATGGATGTGTTCCTAACTTTCGACTTTCATAATATTTTAAAGTCACTTCTACTTAAACATCTTATATTTTAGTTGTTCTTAAAGCTCTTATTAAATTTAAATAATTAAATATCTTTTATCAACTTTAAATATGTTTTTTTTTTCTTATGAATAAAAGATATTGAGGTTAAATGAGTAAAATAAGAGTTCAAAAGACTTTTAAATAAGATTACAAGTGCAACCAGTGGCAAATAAAGTGAAGAAATATATTGACATCCCGAAAGAAGGAGATGTATAATTTATTAGTGATAAAAATTAAGAAAAAAATATAAATTTAAAAACAAAAAAAAATCAAGAGACACGTATAGAAATGAACCAAAGATAGTTAATTGAATGAAAACTTATTATTAATTAAATAAAAATTCAAATGCAATCTTTTTTCCAACCAATATTTATATGCTAGTGAATAACTCTCCTAATAGTTTGAATCAACTTCACTCATGTCAGACATGACTATGGTGATCATTACCTATGCTATTTGTGCCATTTTTTTAAAAGAAAAAATTCTTTTGTTCGCGTGTTGTTTCCCCATCGAGTATCTTGCGATGGAGCGAAGTATGGCGTTGAAAATGAATGTTCCATCAGTGCATTCGAGCTAGGTGGGCCCCGGACCCCAGACATCAGACGCCTTTGGACGCCTCCCTTGCCGATTCCAAGCGAGCACCCGCAAGCGGATTCGTGGATATAAAAAAAGGGTCCCACAAGTGGAACGCTTTATCTAATCTATTTTCCTTCCCAAATGCAAGAGAATACGCATCTTTGCTAAGGAACGCTGTCTGGATTTTTTTTTTCTTTTTGGGAATACGTTAACTAAACTGAAGGATGGGAAGAGGTTAAGGCGATGGAACCAAGACAAGAGCCGACCTGTCCACTCCGCTTGCCCATCGTCAGCCAAAAACCCAGAGCTAGAGGTAGGCACTGGGCCATGCCGCCCACGGCACGGCCCAGGCCCACATGGGCGTGCCAGGCATGGCTCAGTAAATCGTGTCGTGCTGGATTCAAAAAAAAATTTTCGCTGGCATGGCACGGCATGGCCCATGACGGGGAATGGCCCAGACGTGCCGGTATGCCAGGATGTGCCTAGGCACAGCGCCGTGCCAGGCCCAGCACGGCTTAGGCCTGGCTCAGTCCGTGGCCCAAAATGGGCCACGGGCCGTGCTGGGTCTGAATTTTTTTTTACCGTGCCGTACCAGGCATGGCACGGTAATTTTAGAGGCACGATGGGCCTGGGCCGTGCCAGGCATGGCCCTGCCCACCTCTACCAAAGCGGAAAAATCCTTGGGAGAGAAAGAGTAAGAAAGGAGAGAGGAGAAGTAACAAAGGGAGAGAGAGTGAGAAAACAAGAGAAAAGAATGGGGAAACGTGAAAGCCCGACCTCAGGTTCGTTTCGCCAAGGCCTTCTCTATTTTTTATAAAATATTCTCGATTGAATTTTGTAGATCTCGAATTAGTCTGGGGCCACTGTGAGGATTGGAATCCACTGGGACCCGTTTCGTATCTGAAATTCTTGTGGTTTGGTATGATTTCCGGAAGGAATGCTGCTGATTGCGGCATTTTCGCTTCGTTTTTGGTTGATTTTTTTCCCCCCTTTTTGTGGTTTTTGTTTTCGATTTGATTCGCGATGAGCTGCTCTATGTGGAAGCGATATCTTGCGCTGAGTGGTTGATTTGGTTGAGTGATAATGATCTGAATTTGAGGTTTTCTTGTTAGTTTTGTTGATTTGGTTGTTGGTTTTTGTCTGTGGTGTTGGTTTGATTTCATGGCTTGCTGTTCTGTTTGATGGTTTAAGCCTTTAGGGTTTTAGCTTGTTAGGTAGGTGCACTATTTTTCCAGAAGTTTTAGAGGACTGATGAGTGAGTATTCACTTGATGATATCTTATGAGCAGAATTTTCTAACTTTAACAGAATTAACTTTGATTGAACAATCTAGGTCAGCATTGTACCAAGGGAAAAAAATAAGAAAACAATCTGCGTTAGAAGTCATACTTTTAATTTATGGTGTCACAATGGTATGTGAGTGCAGAAAATGATGTGAGAAACACTTAGACTGATGAAAATTCCAATGAAAATATATTATTCAAACATGGTGATTTTAGCTATTGTTAAACAATTAGATGGAGAAGACTAGCCATATCCATATATATATATATATATATATATGCAAACTCTAGACTGCCAAAAAAATAGACAATGTTCCTCTACTTGTTTGAATACTGGAAATTCATATGAGGTAGGGTAGTTGATATGAGCATGGTTTCTCCATGGCCATCCTCCGTGGCCCTCCCTGTGCCCATTCATCGAGGGCCACATGGTGCACGAGGTCTACTCTCAACCTAAGGTACTTGACTGCCCTTCAGGTCTTGCACATGGTACAAGCATGCCTGCCACAGAGAAAACGCACTTGGTTTATGCAAGAACTAAGACCATTATTAGTGTCTAGGGAGCCATGCCAGAATATTGGAAGGGAATTGATTGGTCTATGTTGATTATGGAAAGTACTACTGAAAGGTCGATAGAGTTAAGAAATTTTGGTGCATAAAAAGTAAAATTTTGTCGACAAGAAACACATTGAAGAAAATGAATTTGGAAAGTAGATTAGAAATTAACTATGGTGATGAGATATAGTAAAACATGTACATGATAAGTGATTATGAGTAGTAATAACGAAGGTTTTTAAATCTCATGGAATGAAGTTATTTTCATATTTTCATGGAATGGAATGTACCGCCATCTTGTCCTATCTCAACACTTGGGATGGTGAATATCTTAAGTTGCGCTGATTCGGATGTTAGAACGATGGCAAAATGGTTCAATCTCGACACTTGGGACGGTAACTAATCCTGACATCATGCAGGATGTCCCACCAAGATTTGAAAGCATGGTAATAATTGAAGGGACCAATAAGTGATAAGCTAACAAGTATACTGCTTAGGTTTGACTTGTTATTCAAGCTCGAGCTGAACTTGACAGTTTGGCTTGTTTATGATCCAAACCGAGCTTGAATGAGCTTCCTACTGAGCAGAGCCAAGCCTCTTTCCTTTTCAAACTAAATTGTTCAAGCTTGGCTATTTATGAGCCATGCTTTAGAAAAATATTCAAACACATCCCGTCTCATAGTTGAATGAAGCTCAAACATGCCTGTTATAAAGAGAAGCCTAAGCTATTCATGAATGACTCAATTCATTTTTAGTCTAAATAACCTAGGTAGGGTGAATAACTCTGGAGGCATGAAATTTTTTAATAAAAATGTTAAGAAGCCTCATTAAAAAAATTCTCTCTTTTTTTCTGCAGAATTGTGATTAACTTTTGATAGAAGATCCTCAATAGGAATGAATGGTAAAATAATATACATAATTGACCCAAAATAATTGATTGAAGGTATTTTGACTACACTTATAGCTATGATTATTTTCTATGGTTTTTTGTTATATTTTGTTGGATGTGTCTTGTTATCTACATGTGTAGTATTCTTATCTGTCCCATTCAGTTTATGTGCAAAACTTCATGGTTTTGTTCCACAGTCTTGATCATCTACAACTCAACTCAACCCAACTCATCTAATCCTTTTTTCAACTACATGGGGTCGGCTACATGAATCTGCTTCCTCCACTCTACTCTATTCAGGACTAAGTCGACACTCAAATTATAAATAGTTATATCTCTCTTAATTATTTCTGTCCATATTAGTTTAGGTCTACTTCTACCTCTATCATTACCATGGATTGTTAAAAGATCATTCTTTCTAACTGAAGTATCTAAACGTCTTCGTTGTATATGTCCAAATCACTGTAATCGGTTTTCTTTCATTTTATCTTCAATTGAGGCTACTCCTATCATTTCTCGTATATATTTATTTTTAATTCTATCTTTTAAAGTTTGACCACATATCCATCTTAACATGCGCATTTCTATTATACTTAATTTATTCACATGTTTCAGTATTTCCGTTGTAGTCTAGTTGGTCAAGATACTCGGCTCTCACCCGAGAGACCCGGGTTCGAGTCCCGGCAACGGAATATATTTTTTTAGCTGACCCCAAGTAGTTGGGAAAAGACTTAGTTAAGTTGAGTTGTTTCAATATTACCCAACACTCTGTTCCATATAGCATAGCTGGCCTAATAGCGGTTTTATAGAATTTTTTTTTAATTTTAATAGAATGCATCGATCATACAATACTTCCGAAGCACTCCTTCACTTAATCCATCATGCTTTAACTTTATAAATCACATCTTCACCTATTTTACCTTCTTACTGGATAATTGATCCCAAATATCTAAATTTTTTATTCCTTGGTATATCTTGGTTTGCAATCTTCATTGTCTCTTTATTTGTATTTCTACTTTCACTAAAATTACATTTCATGTATTCGGTCTTAGTTCTACTAATCTTGAAATCCTGAGATTTTAAAACCTCTCTCCAAATCTCTAAGTTAGCATTTAATCCAAATTTAGTTTTATCAATCAACAATATATCATCTGCAAATAACATACACCATGGAATATCATCTTGAATATGTTTGGTTAATTCATCCATAACTAATACAAAAATATATGGACTTAAGGCAAATCCTTGATATAAATTTATAATAATTGAAAACTCACTAGTTTCTTCTATTATTGTTTTGACTATAGTTATTTCTCTATTAGACATATCTTTTATCAATTCTATGTACCTTTTGGTAACTCCTTTTTTTTTCTCTAAAATCCATCATATTATTTTTTTAGGCACTCTATCATATGCTTTCTCTAAATCAATAAAGACCATATGAAGATCCTTTTTTTTCTACACCTCTCTATCAATCTTCTTAATAGATAAATAGCTTCTGATGCAGCCAAGTCACCTGTGATGAGCGCCGGGCGTACTGATATCTATCGTGGGCCTCCAAAATGGGGTGGAAAGGTTGTCTTCCTCCTCTGGAAACCTGCAAGAAGTCCCCGGGCCGGTATTTCCGGCGAGGATCCTCCGACGCTCAAGTTAGTGAGCTTGTCCAACAGGAGTGTAGTGTATTTTTTCTCTGAGACAGAGAGAGAGAGAGAATGAGCCAGAGAGAGAGTCCCCCCTTTTTAGCTGAGCTCGGGGCCCTTTTATACCTGTCTTGGAGGTTCCTTTCTTTCCGTTCCGTTTCGAACCGTCGAATCTTCCTTGTTAGGATAAGCTCCCTCGAACGGCAAGTGGGTAAGCCATTACTGGATGGGGGCCGCTTAAGGCGGTAACTGCTGGGCCTGCCCGTGATTCCGGTGAGCGAGATATACGGTAACGGGTGTCTCGAATCTCGGACCTGTTACCTGAAGTGGGTCATAGCGTATGTGGGAAAATAAGGCACCAAGCTAAAGCTGGAGCCGAAGCCAGGGTTCGAGGCCGACGCTGGAGGCCGGAGCCAAAGGCTGGAGCTGTCGCCAAGGGCCGGAGCCAAAGGCCGATGCCAAAGGCCGGAGCCAAAGGCTGAGGCCGGAGCCAAAGGCTAAGCCGTCGCTGGAGGCCGGAGCCAAAGGCCGGAACCAAAGGCTGAGGCCGACGCTATAGGCCGGAGCCAAAGGCTCGAACCGTCGCTGGAAGCCGGAGCCAAAGGCTAAAGCCATCGCTGGAGGCCGGAGCCAAAGGCTAAGGCCGACGCTGAAGGCCGGAGCCAAAGGCTAGAGCCGTCGCTGGAGGCCGGAGCCAAAGGCTGAGGCCGACGTTGGAGGCCGGAGCCAAAGGCTGGTGCCGTCGCCAAAGGCCGGAGCCAAAGGCCGACGCCAAAGGCCGGAGCCAAAGGCTAGAGCCATGATTCCACATTCTATCACATCATTATCTCCGGAAATTGTGCAGGAGGTTATAATACCATCCAGAGGAAATGGTCATCCGTATCAGATGCCCCCCGCCCCTAAGATGGGTGGGCGTACGATCATCAACGAAAGGGGTGTTAATATCCACTAGGCGGCTGACTTCTGCGCCATTATTTCGTCCGTTCAGGCTGTTGGGATTGGGGAAGATTTCTCTCGGGTAAGGAGTTGTAAAAAGGCGAGCGTCATCATTGCGGTAAGGCCACCGCCATCTCTCTATTGGTAGCGCTTTTCGTGTTTTTCGCGCCGATAGGCCATCGAAGCGGCTTCCAGTTGAAGATAGACACATGGCCAGACCGGATGGCCGCGGGATGATTTGAAATGGGGCTATAAAAGGAAAAAATCGTCATTATCCTCCCGTTCCCACCTTCTCTTTCGTTACAGCCACCTCCCTTGAGTCTGCAAGCGTTCGTTTGCCTCCCATGTCTGTTCCTCTCCTCATGCTCCTTCAATCTTAGTTCGAGCTTTCCAGGTTAGTTCCCATGGCTTCCTCGCCCTCCTGTTCTATTTCTGATTATGGGGGTCGTTCCCCCATTCCTTCTCAACCTTCTACTTCCTTACCAAGTCAGTGGACCACCCCATCTTCTGACCATTTCTCATCAGAGCAGCGGTCGGTCGGACGCCCCGCAGCCGGGAGTCGTCCGGCAGTCGGACGGACCTCCCTCCAGCGCCGTTCGACAGCTGCTGGTCCTTCCATCGTTGTCAAAGAGTCTCCCGAGTGGACTGCTTCCACTATGTCTGCTCAAGACATAGTAAACCTAAGAACCAAGTATAATTTGCCACCAAACATACGTCTGTCCCACCCTGCTCCTGATGACAGGGTAACCTCTTCCCGTCCCGGAAGAGTTGCCTTGTACGGAGCCTTTTTTAAGGCAGGACTTCGATTACCCATCCACCCTTTCATTCTTAACCTTCTAGACATATATTCTTTAACACCTTCCCAACTAGTCCCTAACTCGATCCGAACTATCGTTGGCTTTCTGGTTCTCTGTCACCTGCAAGGAATAGAGGCCAGTATCTCCTTATTCCGTAGTTTTTATACCCTTCGCAAGCAGTCAGGTTGGTGGTCCTTTACTCCTAGACCCACTAGGATCCTCAAATTGTATCTTTCCTTCTCTGTTAAAGGGTGGAAGGATAAGTTCTTTTTTTCCGATGTCGACGGAGTGAGTGGAAGCTGGGGGACACCAAACACTGACGCCAATAGGGATTCCTCCATCCTCCCAAGGGATCGAATGGCATTTGGGCAGCTTCTGACTGCCGATGTCCCTCGATGTAATAAGCTTCTGCTCGACGAAAACCTTCGTCTTGTCGGCCTAATCCCTTCTGGTGGTGAGTACTTGATTACTCATTTTTCCTTCTTTCCTTTTTTTTTTACTCATCTCCTGTTTTTTTTTTTTAATAGGGACGCCATCACTTCGCGAGCTTAGGCAAGCTGTTACTAAAAAGAACGGGGAATGGGACCCCCATCGAGAGGAGGGCCGTCGCTAAGATTCCAAGGAGGGCCGACGCTGGGAGGGCCAACGCTGGAAGGGCCAAGGTTGTGGAGCCCCCACGCGCCAAGATTCCAAAGAGGGCCGATGCTGGGAGGGCCAAAGTTATGGAGCCCCTGCATGGGCACGAAGCAGTAAGAGCCCAAGCCGATGAGCCCGTAAGGAAAGACACGGTAAGGGCCGAGGCCAGCGAGGAAGTAGGGCGGAGCTAGGCAAGAGGAAACGATTTGCCTTCAGTACCGGCTCCCTCTCCTGTCATCCTGCTCGATCCCTCTCCGAAGCGGGTCACAAAAGCACCGTCACCCCCGCCCGAAGCCATCAAAGCTGAGCCGGTTCACTCAACCACAAAGCTGGCTCCAGCAGCTATTATGCCCCCTAAAGGGGCAACAACCGAGGCCTCCACCGGCAAAGGTGCAGGAGGTAGCAGAGTCGGCAGGCAGCCCCCACGTCTGCGGAAAGGAAAGGCGTCGATCCTTCCTTCCAATCGATTTTGGCGAACCACGGCCGCTGGGCCAAGCGGGCGTTGAACGAGTCGTCCGTGGTCGAGGTGCAGAAGTTTCTCCGACATCAGGGGAGGGCTACCTTCTTCCGGGAGGCGTCTGTGGCACACCTCTGGGTGAGTTTTGTCCTATTATCAACTTTTTCATCATCGCCCTCTCTTTTTTTCTTTTTTTTTTAAAAAAACTACATTCTATCCAGGCGCTGAACTACATGATCGCCATGAGGGACCTTTGGGCCCTAGGCGATGCCGCTCTCGACCAATCGCGGGAGGAGATGCTGGTCCTCCAAGCCAGGGCAGAGAAGGCGGAAATGGCCTTGGAGGATACCCAAGCCACATTAAAAGGCCAAGCCGAAGCCATTCGGCAAAGGGCCGAAAAGGCAGAATATGCGCCGGAAGTTGCCCAGCGTCATGCGGCCAACGAGCTGGATAACGCTCAGGTGGCCGAAGAAAAATAGAGGATGGCAGAGGAAAATTGGTGGTGGCGGAATCAGAAATGTGTATTTGAAGGACCGATTATAGTCCACCACCATTGAAATGGATGTGGCCAAAGAGGTCGCCCGTCAGTCCGACGCCAAGATTGTCGACTTGAAGGCGGCGGTGATCGAAACTGAGAGGAAGGCCGCTGAGGCCGATAAAAAGGCCATGGAGGCCGAGGAGAAGATCGCGGAGGCCGAGCGAAAAACCTCCAAGGTGGAGAAGAGAGCCACGGAGGCCGTAGAGAACTTCAGGAAGTCTAGAGCCTTTAGTAAAGAATTAGCCGAATCGATGACATTCGCTTACGAAGCTGGCTTCCAGGACTGCAAGGAAAAGATTCAGAAACTCTACGACCTCGAGGGGATTGATGGGTTGGAGCCAGATGAAGTCCCTGAGGAGGATGACCCAGCCCCAAGTGATCCTTAGTTTTTCGTTTTTATTGTATTGCCTCAAGCCGACTTAGATCGGCAATTTTGTAAACTTTTAGCTATTAATGAATCCTTCTGATCCGTAACACTTGTCTTTGATCATAATGGTTTTACTGGTGTATGAGTTGTCGCGAACCAACCACCAATGGCTGAAAAGCTACAGCACAAGACGATTTCTTTTTCAGTTAGAGAACGGATACGGGATCAGTCTTGATTGCGGAAACAAAGTTGAACCATAGTATAAGACCCCGCTCGTGCCGACGCGAAGTCGTGGAATGCCTAATGCCTTATTAGATCTGCCATGCAGAATTGGACAGCGTGTGCCGACACGGAGTCGTGTCCTTAAATGCCAACGCAAAGCCAGGCATTGGTGCCGATGCGGGGTCATGCTTTGGTGCCGACGCGGAGCCGGGCTTTTGTGCCAACGCGGAGCCGGGCTTTTAGTACCGACGCGGAGCCAGGCTTTGAGTGCCGATGCGGAGCCGGGCTTTGGTGCCGACGCGGAGCCGAGCTTTGGTGAAAAGTATGATCACTCGAAAAGCAATAAAAATATTTTGAACAGCAATCTGTTAAGCAGGTTCAGGTTAATGAAGTTAGCACATTACTGATAATACCGATGTAGATTATCGGCATTCCAAGTGCGAGGGAGCGGTTTCCCGTCTAGCTCTTCAACTTTGTATGCCCCGTGATGAAGCACTTCTTTGACACGGTATGGTCCTTCCCATTTTGGTGCCAGCTTGCCTCCCTCCGTCGGCTTTGATACTTCAGCTCGTCGCAGGACGAGATCTCCTGGGCAGAATGTCTTGGACCGTACTCAAGCGTTGTAGTATCTGGCCGCTCGCTGACAGAAAGCCGCCATGCGAAGTTGCGCCTGGTCTCGCAATTCTTCCACTAGATCTAGATCGGCCCGCAGCTGACTTGGGTTACTCTCTTCGTGGTATAAATCTGTTCAGGGACTGAGGACACCTATCTCCACCGGAATGACGGCCTCGATCCCAAAGACCAGGCTGAAAGGAGTTTCCCCGGTGGGGGCTTGTGACGTCGTGTGGTAGGCCACAGTACACTGGGGAGCTCCTCCACCCAACATCCTTTGCAGCCGTCTAGTCGGGCCCTGAGCCCTTGGAGGATAATGCGATCGGTCACCTCGACTGCGCCATTGGTCTGGGGGTGCCCCACAGAGGTGAATCGTTGATGAATGCCCAGGCCGGTGCAGAATTCCCGGAAGGCCGTGTTGTCAAACTGTCGGCCGTTATCAGTAACGAGGGTATGTTGCAGTCCGAACCGACACACGACAGACTTCCAGAGGAAAGATCTTACTTTGCCCTCAGTAATCTTGGCGAGGGCCTCAGCCTCGATCCACTTGGTGAAATGGTCAACTGCTATTAATAAGAATTTGCGTTGTCCGGAGGCTTAAGGGAATGGTCCCAGGATGTCCATACCTCACTGGGCGAAGGGCCAGGGTGCGGCCAGGGGGATCAGCTGGGACGTCGGTTGATGTTGAATATTTGCATGGCGTTGGCAGCTGTCACACCTCTTAACAAGTTTGAACGCATCCTGCTTCATTATCAGCCAGTAATATCCCTGCCGCAGGGCTTTGTATGCCAGAGCTCTGCCCCCCAGATGGCTTCCACATATACCTTCATGTATCTCTCGTAGGATATAATCTGCTTCTGTGGGGCCAACACATCTGAGAACCGGGTATGAGAACGACCTTCGATTGAGTTTTCCCTCCATTATGAAAAACTTTGGGGTCCGTCTTTTGAGTTTCCTGGCCTCGGCAGGGTCTTCAGGGAGGGTACCATTGGTAAGGTACCGGACATAAGCATCCATCCAGGAAGGCCCCTGCTCAACTGGTAGAGTTTCTCTCGTTACGTCAATACTTGGGGCTTCTAGGTGCTCTACATAAGCTCTTCCCAACATCCCGTCAGTTGAGGTGGCAAGACGGGACAAGGCGTCGGCTCTAGCATTTTCCCCTCGAGGATATAGCTAACATTGAAATAAGCCAAGAGAGAAGCTTGCGACTGTTCCAGGTGCTCTACATAAGCTCTTCCTAACATCCTGTCAGTTGAGGTGGCAAGATGGACAAGGCGTCGGCTCTAGCATTTTTTCCTCGAGGAATATAGCTAACATTGAAATAAGCCAAGAGAGAAGCTTGCGACTGCACCATACTTAAGTAGTGGGACATGATGGGATCCCTTGCTTCATACTCTCCTGCGATTTGGCCAGTGACCAGCTGGGAGTCAGTGAACGCCCTAAGGCGTTTCACCCCGAGCTCTCGGGCTAGTCTTATCCCAGACAGCAGAGCTTCGTACTCCGCCTGATTGTTAGTGGCTGGGAAGAGAAAGCGGAGTGCACACTCGGTTACAACCCCGTCCGAGTTGGCCAGGATAAGGCCTGCTCCGCTCCCTTGAGAATTTGATGCCCCATCTACATGAAGGATCCATTCATCATCTCTGCTTCCAAGAAGCGAGGGGTTTGCAGAGGCCTCTTCGGGTTGATCCTCGCCCAGGTACACTCGATCAGAAAATCTGCCAGGACTTGGGATTTCATGGCCGACCGAGGGCGAAAAGATAGATCAAACTCCCCCAACTTGAGCGCCCACTTCGCCAATCGGCCCGAAGTATCCGGGCGAGCGAGAATGTCTTTAAAGGTTGGTCTGTGATCACCGCGATCGGATGGGCTTGGAAGTATGGTCGGAGGCGCTGGGCAGATACGATTAACGCGAAGATAATCTTCTCAATCTTTAAATACCTGGTCTCCGCATCGTGGAGCACCTTACTTGTATAATACACTGGCTTTTGCATGCCATTGGTATCCCTGCGGACCAGCACGGAACTAACAGCCTCGGGAGAAGCTGCGAGGTACAGAAGGAGCTCTTCTCCGTCCGTTGGCTTGGACAGCAGTGGCGGGGTATAGGAATTCCTTTAGCCCCTCGAACGCCTTCTGACATTCTCTCGTCCATTCGAATCCGTTGGCCCTGCGGAGCGCCTTGAAAAAAGGTAGGCACCTCTCAGCGGACTTGGATAGAAAACGGCTCAAGGCCGCCACCCTTCCCGTTAGGCACTGTACTTTCTTCTTGTTGGTAGGAGACCTCATGTCCAGGATGGCTTGAACTTTGTCTGGGTTTGCCTCGATTCCTCGCCAGGTCACCATGAAACCCAAGAACTTTTCGGCTGTCACCCCAAACGCACACTTGCGTGGGTTCAGCCTCATCTGGTATCGGCGAAGGTTGTCGAAAGTTTCCGTTAGGTCGGCGATATGGTTGGTGGTGTGGATACTTTTTGTCAGCATGTCATCCACGTACATCTCCATGTTGCATCCTATTTGATCTTCGAAGACCTTATTCATTAACCTTTGGTAGGTGGCTCCCGCGTTTTTTAGCCCAAATGGCATTACCTTGTAGCAGTACAACCCCTTCTTAGTTATGAAGGAGGTAGCTTCTTCATCCACCGGGTTCATCCTGATCTGATTGTATCCAGAGAAGGCATCCATAAAGCTAAGGATCTCTTGGCCGGATGTAGCGTCCACCAGTTGATCGATCCGGGGCCAAAGAAAGCTGTCCTTGGGGCATGCTTTGTTGAGATCGGTGAAGTCCACACATTCTCCAGCTTCCATTAGTCTTATGGACCATCACCACATTGGCCAACCATTCGGGGTAATGAACTTCTCGAATATGGCCTGCAGCCGTCAGCTTGCGAACTTCCTCGTTGATAGCTTTATGTCTGTCCGGAGCGAAGCTCCTTTTCTTCTGTCAGACCGGTCGACACTCTGGCCTGAGGTTGAGTCGATGAGTGATCACCTCCTCAGGGACGCCTGGCATGTCTGAGGATGACCATGCAAAGACGTCAGTGTTGGTACGCAGAAAAGTGAGAAGTCGACCGCGTGCCTCTTCCGGAAGTAGCGCCCCAACCTGGACGGTCCTTGCCGGGTCATCCCCCAAGGGGAGGGTCAGGAGGTGCTCGGCTGGTTCTCCCCTCCTTCCCTGCTCTCGGGGTCAAGCGGCCCAGAGGTTATGCCGACGCCGTCTCCAGTGGACTGGGAGATAAGTGATAGCAAAGCGGTGGCGGGCTTTGCTCTCCCTTTATTTCTCCGACTCCTTCGTCGGTGGGGAATCTTACCAACAATCTCTTGGTGGAGATGACGGTATCTAGCAAATTTAAGCCCGGCCTCCCCAGGATAGCATTATAAGCCAGCGGGACCCGGACCACCAGGAAATTTATAACCACCGTGCTTTGACGCGGAGGGGTCCCAGCTGTGACAGGGAGGGCAATCTCTCCTTCAACGCTCACAGAGTCCCCAGTAAAGCCCATTAAAGGCGTGGCGACGGGTCGAATGGAAGACTTTGACAGGTTCATTCGAACAAAAGCTTCGTAGCTCAAAACATCCACCGAACTTCCACTATCAACTAAAATTCTTTTTACAGGATGTTTGGCTATGGTCATGGACACAACGACGCTGTCATCATGCTTATTAACTACCCTATCTAAATCCTTTCCGAAGAAAGGAATTACAGAGTCTATCCCTCTCGCTGTCTTTTCGAACCACCACCTGCCCCCTAGGAAACCATAGCTATGGTCTTCTCCGTAGGAGCATTGTCCACGCCGGTCTGAAGTGTAGGAGGCGCCGATGAACCTGGAGCAGGGAGGTTTCCCCTTCGAACGAACTTGCCCAAGTGACCTTGCTGGACAAGCTCTTCAATGGCCTTCTTCAGATGGTGGCAGTCCTCAGTATCATGACTGTAATCTCGGTGGTATCGGCAATAAAGTTCCTTGTTGCGGAGGGTCCCAGACTTCATGGGAGGCGGACGCCTGAAGTATGGTTCCTCCTCGATTTCTAGTAGGATGTGAGATATTAGAGCCATGAGGGGAGTGAATTGCTCCTTAGGGACAAGTGTCTGTGGCCGGCGATCTGGGCGGTGAGGAGGCTCAGGCTTTCGGGATCGTGCTTCGGCATGCTCAGTAGACGCTGGTTTCTTACTGGGATTCTTATCAGCTTCCCTCCTGGAAGAATCTGCCTCGTCAGCGCGAATGTATTTCTGCGTTCGGCTCAGAAGCTCGGCGTAAGAGCTTGAAGGTTTTTGTCTAGGGAATAGGCGAACCTAGAAGGACGAAGTCCTCGCTTTAATGCCAAAGTGGCTACAGAATCATCCATATTATATACCTCCAATGCTGCCTCCTTGAACCGAGCGACGAAGTCCTTCAGGGTCTCGCCACTTCTTTGCTGGACAGCGAATAAGCTATCAGCCACTCGCGGGATATTCCGGCACGCATCAAAGTGGGCCAGGAAAGACCGTTCGAGCTGTCGAAATGAATTGATGCTGCCGGTGGCAGGCGGGAATACCATGCACGTGCCGCCTTGCGAAGGGTGGCCGGAAAGGCGACACACAGGAGGGAGTCCGTCGCTCCCTGGACCTGCATAAGGACCTTATAGCTCTCCAGGTGGTCCAGTGGGTCCGTCGTGCCATCATATGGGTCCAACTGGGGGAGACGGAAACGGGGCGGGACCGGTTCCTCCATGATACGTCGGGACAGCGAGGGACGGTGATCGTAGTTCGTCCCATAAGGGTTGGCGATCCGATGGCTAAGCTCCTCCAACCGTTGATGATACTCATCGAGCCATTGTTCGGCTCGATGGGTTGTCTTCCTATTGGCATCGTCTTTGGATGAGTCAGAAGATGAAGTCGATGAAGACCGCCGGCGTAAGGAGTGCACCCGTCTGGGTTCCTTCTCGCCCGGCCGTCGGTTGGAACGATCGGAATGATGGAAAGAGACCGCGTCGCTTTAAAGCCTCTCGGCGACGAGGTTCAGGAGGTGAGTGACGAGAGGCCTCAGGTGGGGTCCCGCCTTGATGAGATTGAATTGTTCCACGCACCCCTTCGTCGGGCGAAGGGGGTTAAGGTGCAGCGGCAAAGCAGTGTTCCTACAGTCCCCATACCACTGTCATCAGGTCCTGGACCTAGTGAGCTAGAACCTCAAGCCGGTCAGGCTGGCTCATCTGTGCAGGGGCGAAACACGAAGGTTGGCCTCCGATTGCTCAGCCCGCGGAATGCGCTCCGCTGCCTGGCTGGTGGAAGCTTTCTGGGCTCGTGTTGTCACCATCATCTTCCTTGCAGAATCAGTGAGGTCACAGGGAGAACTTTCGCCTTCCACGTGTGCGAGCCCCCCTACCTGGCGCGCCAATCTGATGCAGCCAAGTCATCTGTGATGAGCGCCGGGCGTACTGAGATCTATCGTGAGCCTCCAAATGGGGTGGAAAGGTTGTCTTCCTCCTTTGGAAACCTGCAAGAAGTTTCCGGGCCGATATTTCCGGCGAGGATCCTCTGACGCTCAAGTTAGTGAGCTTGTCCAACATGAGTGTAGTGTTTTTTTTTCTCTGAGAGAGAGAGTGAGAGAGAGAATGAGCCAGAGAGAGAGTCCCCCCTTTTTAGCTGAGCTCGGGGCCCTTTTATACCTGTCTTGGAGGTTCCTTTCTTTCCGTTCCGTTTCAAATCGTCGAATCTCCTTGTTAGGATAAGCTCCCTCGAACGGCAAGTGGGTAAGCCATTGCTGGATGGGGGCCGCTTAAGGCAGTAACTACTGGGCCTGCCCGTGATTCCGATGAGCGAGATATACGGTAACGGTGTCTCGAATCTCGGGACCTGTTACCTAAAGTGCGTCATAGCGTATGTGGGAAAATAAGACACTAAGCTAAAGCTAGAGCCAAAGCCAGGGTTTGAGGCCGACGCTGGAGGCCGGAGCCAAAGGCTGGAGCTATCGCTAAAGGCCGGAGCCAAAGGTCGATGCCAAAGGCCGGAGTCAAAGGCTGAGGCCGACGGTGGAGGCCGGAGCCAAAGGCTAAAGCCGTCGCTGGAGGCTGGAGCCAAAGGCTAGAGCCGTCGCTGGAGGCGGAGCCAAAGGCTAAAGCCGTCGCTGGAGGCCGGAGCCAAAGGCCGGAGCCAAAGGCCGAGGCCGATGCTGGAGGCCAGAGCCAAAGGCTAGAGCCGTCGCTGGAGGCCGGAGCCAAAGGCCGGAGCCAAAGGCTGAGGCCGACGCTGGAGGCCGGAGCCAAAGGCTGGTGCCGTCGCCAAAGGCCGGAGCCAAAGGCCGATGCCAAAGGCTGGTGCCATCGCCAAAGGCCGGAGCCAAATGCCGGAGCCATGATTCCACATTCCCTAGGATGAGCTATCACATCATTATTTCCGAAAATTGTGCAGGAGGTTATAATACCACCCAGAGGAAATGGTCAGTCGTATCAGCTTCTATAGTTAATCTTTCATGTATAAATCCAAATTGATTATTTGACACCAAAGTTTTAGCTCTTATTCGATTTTCTATTACTCTCTCATAATTTTATTGTATGATTCATCAACTTAATCTCTCTATAATTTGCACAGTTTTGAATCTCTCTTTTATTTTTGTATAGGTATTAATATGTTTTTCTCCAATCATCCAACATTTTTTAATTGCTACAATCATGTTAAATAAATTGATTAACCACATAACTCCAATTTCTCCTAAGCATTTCAAATCTCAATAGGATTGCATCTAACCCTAATGCCTTTGCATTTTTCATTTTACTCAAAGCAATTTTTAACTTAAGCATGCTAATCTACGAAAAATTTATACCTCATATACTGTCTTGATCATCTGATAATCTAATATACAGTATACTTCAAATAGAACTGTGTGAATAATGTAAAATTTGCATTCTGTATTTCAGTCACTTGTAATGCATGAAACCGTATGCATACCTGTTTCATACTGTAACATGAAATGCTTCATTTGGTGTTCCATATGTTTGATTGGTGGTTGCTGCCATGATGGAGGTAGAATCAATTACTCACATGATGGTGTGTACTGTAATCTGATAGATCTTTTCATGAAACTATATTACAGTCCAAGGTTAAAAATCTGGCCTCCTTTCCTTATGCTCTGTTGATACAAACTTAAAATGCTTGTATTGTAAGTTTGGTCTCCATTAAAAGATGTGTATTTTATTCATTTAAACTGCAGGAGATCAACCAAGTCAAGGGAAGTGTAAAAGGAAATGGGGCACTTAATTTGTCATCTGCAGACAGTGTTGATCCACTGGCAGACAAAGATTTGAGAAATATTTCAGTGGAGAGTGATATGAAGAAGGAAAAGTATGTCTCATTGTCCAGTCCAACAATGTGGGGAAAGGACTTTGAAACTGCTCATACTGTCTTGACAGAAAAAAGTAAACAAGATGCTGTACCATTCGACAGTACTCTATCTCAGAAAGGCGAAGTTGCTTTGCAAATGATTGAGGATCATACAGAAGTCTGTGGCATGGAAAGGAAAAACGACAAAGAAGGAAAATAGTGCACATGAAACTTATCCTAGCCAAGGAATCCTGTGAATTAGCCCCTTGTAATGCACAAGAAAGTGCTGTGCCGGTATTCGGTACTTCAGAAATGAACAAAGCGAGTAAGAACCTTAAGGAAACATCCTTTAGAACGTCAACAGTTACAAAAGAAGTTGATGTTTCAAAAATTGTAGGTTTTGGTGATGAGAAAAGACCTGACATATCTTTCAAAAGGATTCAAACTCTTCGCTCCAAAATGTTCAAAACAATTCTTCTGCTGATGTCATAACTTCATTGAATGTTGTGGAAATTGACTCCACAATGAAGAATGACAGCGCCTTCGGTAATAACAATTTTGATCCACTAATCAGTGAGAATGTTAATAGTTTGACAGAGGATTTGGACATGGCTTCAGTAAATACCAGCATGGTGTCTGAAATTAGTTCAAACTCACATTGTGTGAAAATCACTTGTACAGAGAGAAATAAAAGGGCCACTTCAAATGCAGAAAGTGCCTCTCTCGGCATCTTTGAATCTACTCAAACATATGCCAGCAGCCCCTCATCCAAAGTTGTGGAAAATAATTTTGTGTGTAACTCTGCATCACTAGATAATGCAGTTTCAGAGACTGTGTGCAAGAGTAAAGCTGAAGCATCTGTTGGCGACAATATGATATTGTTGACCAAGAATGAAAGTTCATCAAAGAGCAAAGGTGATGGTATTGTTAAGATGTGCAACATGCTACCTAACAATGATTCGAAGTGTGACATGTTTTCTGAGGTTAATTCAGTTTCTGAGCTTGCTAATGATAATGGCTCACTATTAAAGGAAAGCAGTAGAAGAGATGCATTTGCTGATGCAGATAAGAGTGATATGTTCACTGTGGTTAATTCAGAAAAGAGCGCAAGTGAGGTTTCATCAAATGTGAACCTATTTTCCCCTGAGGTAGCTTCAAACTCATGCCAGGGGGAAGCTTCCAGAACCTCAGGAGAAGTTTTTGAATGTGGTGATGCTGAGGGTTCTGACAGGGCTCCTGCATCAGATGTAGAAAGAAGAGACAGGGAAGTCAATGTAAAAAAATCTATAGATGCAGACCAAGTTTCTGACAGTGTACCGAGAGAGAAGAATGAGAGTTTGTTGGATGACGGATGCCTTATTTCTGCAGGAAAAAATCCGAAGGTACTTCCTACTGATCGCAAAGAGGGAGTAAGCTTGCCTCCTTCGCCAATTAGAGGTGTCATAGAGAATTCAACCTCTTTTGATCTGCCAATCAAGCCAAATTGGTTGGATTCATCCAATGCAGAAGGTTCTAGTTTCTCATTCCAAATAGGAGGCAAAGTTCTCATGGATGGCTTGCATCTGAATTATTCTGATATAACCAGAGCTGGACCGGATAATGTGAAAGTGTATACTTGCCAAAATAATGCTTCAAACTCTGCACACAATCATGGAGAAACAAATAATAATCAGAAAGAAGTGGCATCATCATCAATAAGCCAAGTTGTCAAGGATGTTACCTCTTTGGGAATAACCAAGGACCAAGATGAGGAACCAAAAGCAGTGGCCATGCCACCTGAGGGCACATTAGTAAGTTATAGCAGGAAAAAGCTTCTTGTCCTTGATTTGAATGGATTGCTTGCTGATGTTAATGCAGATTATCGAAATGCTCGTAAAGCATATAAAAGGGTTGGGGGCAAAGCAGGTTTGACATTTTGCATGTTCTTTTTAACTTTGATGATAATTTGTTATAGATGCTTCTACTTCACAAATACTGATGGATAATGCTATGTTTGGACCCAGTATTCAAGAGACCCTTCTGCGATGATTTTCTGAAGTTTTGCTTCGAGAAATTTGATATAGGTGTCTGGTCATCGAGGAAAAAGTATGACTTTGAATTACTTCTTGGTTCATTGCTTCTTTTCCTTCTTTGTTTATTCATTATTTGCTTTGTTGATATGGTATCTTTTTAGACATTAGTTTTCATGCTTTTGGTGTTTTGAAGTTCTATTTAGTTGCTGCTGATGTTATATTATCATCACTTCCATGATAAATGGTTTTATTGCACCTTCTGCAGATATAATGTCGATAATGTGGTTGATTTTCTTATGGGGAGTCTGAAACATAATCTGTTATTTTGTTGGGTAAGTGATCTTGAGACTACATTTATCATGAAAAATTAGAGTTTATATATCAACTTATTTAATGCAATGCATGATATGTTGGTCAATGATGTTTTTTGTTTTTTTAATGTTGTGCCTTTATAGTCAATGACTTAATTTAGCTGCATTTATATCATCTCCAATAGAATTGCAATGCAATGGTTTGATCCAATCTCTCCATGCAATTATTGCTTGAGGTTTACACTATTTTGTACCAACTAATTGCTAACGCATTAATTCTTTTAGTTTTATTGAACATTGTTTGCCAGTATGAAAATGATTAAAAATTTGAGTTGTAATCAGGAGGCTTTAGTTATTGAGAAGGAAAGATGTGTTCCAATTTTCCACGTGGGATTTGGTTTGGAGAGCTAGAGAGAGTTGATATAATATGCATTATAGTCACTGAATGCATGATCAGTCCAAGAACCCTAGTCATATATATGATGAATAATCAAAAAATATAAACTAATTTCGTTATTTTTGGACAAATGTTTGTCTATATCTATCAAAACCAAGGTTTGCCGCATCAATTCATACTGTATTAGTAAGGAGGTATCACTATAGTACTATGATTCGATTCGGTATAAACTGAACCGTTCTGAATTAAGCAAAACCACCTCATATCATTCAGTTTTGAGAAGTACTATGATTGGGAGTGAGAAAAAGTATTGACACCATATCTTAGCATGTGATGCATGCCATTTATGCCGATTATACCGGATCAAACAGGTAATGTACTGGTACAATTCTCAGTGCTAGTTTTATGAGCCTTGATCAAAACAATATAGGTAGGGCTCATGACCTACTATCACTAGAGGTATTCTAGAACAAAATCATATATATTTCAGTCATGAGTAAAAAAAAAAAAACTTCCTCTATCCATCTTAGGAAACAGTTATCCTAGCTACTCCAGTTCTAATTACTTCCAGTGCTAGAAGGTCATCAAATGTACGGTAATCGTTGTTTCTCTTTTAAGTCCTGCTGCTTCTTTCAGTTGACCATGCCTATGCCCTTGGAATCCACCAGGTCTTGATAAAGGATAAAAGATTACATCTTTCTTTCAAAATTCTCCTACTTTTGAAGCACCCAAATAATAAACAATATTTTAATGCTTTCTCAATGACATCTAGAAATTAAAGTATTTCTTATTGAATGAGTCTGACTGCTGATGTCGTTTGCTTTTGATTCACTGCCTAGTGGGCTAGGTCCACAATGCTCAACATCTTGTCCCTTTTTCAGCCTTTCCAACTGATAAACTGGTCTAAAGTCAGCTCTCTTGTAGTGGAAAATGCCAGCTTTTATTGAATTGTTCATCTATATTTAAAACCGACCATCCTTGTTCTGTCTCTTCTATTAATCATCAAATCACTTACAATTTGATCACAAGTTCTAACTAAATACATGCACAAGTGCAGTTCAGTCTATTAAATAATGCATGCATGCACACAAAACAATGGCAAACATGACCAAGCCCAGCTCTATCAAGATGAGATCCACTTTAAAGCCGAACTCCAACTTAAGAACACTCCACAACTAGTAGCTGGTTTCAAGGCCACAAGGTAGCAGAAAGAAGGAATATGGATACGATAGGTCAAACACTTGTTCGGATATGCTGGCTGATAGAATGGCAATGCTTAAGACCCAAAGTTTGTGTCAAACAAGTGATGAAGTATTTATGAACGTCAATTCACCTTGTATGATGGCTTGGAGGAAAGCACTCAATTCTATGAAGGAGCAGTAAGTTGAGGCAACAAGAGAGAGGGCAAATGGTGCAGCAACATGCTAAACAATGGGCATTCACCAAATTAATCCAATGAACCAATAAAAAACTCTCCTTGTGAAGAGCCAAGAGAAGGTTTAGGTAATGATGCATCATGGTCACAATAGTGTGAGTGAACAACCGTCAGTGGAAGTTTGAGTAAGATGAGAGGGAAAAAACAAGAAGAAATGACAGTTAACCTGATTATGCTAAATCTGCAGCTGTTTTTGAGATGCAAAATAGCAAGAAATGACAGACCTAGGATGTATGACTTTGAAGATCATCATAAAGTAGACTAACTTAATGAAGTTCAGGATAAAGGCATCCTGCAAAGGGAGATTTGGAGTC
The DNA here is from genome assembly GCA_900491605.1 of Calamus simplicifolius. NCBI lineage: Eukaryota > Viridiplantae > Streptophyta > Magnoliopsida > Arecales > Arecaceae > Calamus > Calamus simplicifolius. The sequence goes on along the minus strand of UESW01001938.1, from coordinate 213,673 downwards.
CACAGCAGTCATTAGTCTTGGCGTAGATGGTGATGAAAGAAAAAGGAAAAGAAAAACTTCTATAAGGGTAAGTGCAGTGAATTGTGGTAATTGTCTAAAGACGTGTTATTTTGAGCAAAACACCACAAATTCAATCAAATTAAGGTATCTGGAGAGCAGAATTAACAAAAAGGTCTTCAGGAGAAGACCATGGTCTGTAAGAAGCACTGTAACAAGGATGCAGTTCCTATTCGTAAATGACTTTGTCAATTGCTGTGTTCAGTTTGTGATTAACATTTTTGAACCTTTCTGTGTATGAAATTCTAGCACATTTGGCTAAAGTTAAAGCCATTAAATAGAAAAAGGGCCCTTGTTGATTTCATCAAAGAGCCCTTAAGAGGGTCTAATATTTTCCTGATATTTGTGTAGTCATAACTCTACCATGTCAAAAGATGGTAGTCAATTATATATTAGACGTGTTGGCAAAATAATGATGGTGCTAGTAACATACTTATCCTAGTTGGGATGTGCTTCCTTCTAGCTAAAAGGAGGCTCATGACCCCTTCAAGTTTATTTCTCTTGATGAATGGAACTTCTTGGGGCTATTACCACAATATAATTGTCAAGTCTATTGAAAAGTAAACCAAATGTGAAATACACAAATTGAGCTGATTGAACATGATTTCTTTCTGTTTCAGTAATAAATAGAGAGGAAGAAAATATCTTCTGAGATCAACAAAGAATAGACAAAAGACCACAAAAGAAAAGGCTCTTAAAAAAAATTCAAAAGGTGAGCATCCCAAACTCTAGACAATTAGAACACTTGATTTTGGTAGCTAAACAAAAGGGAATGTTTTTGTATTTTAGTCCCATGGTAAAGATCCATATGGATGGATGGATTGCTCATGATAGGTCCAAAGCTTTCATGAACATTTCAGGTCTGCAGGACATAGGGTGCAAGATTTATAATAGAATGCACCAAGTCCTGCCACACTGGCCCCATTGGTCATACCATGCCATATCAGTAAGATATTGGTACGGTACCATGGTTTGATTCAATATGAATTAAATCAAACAAAGCTACCTAATACCGACCCATACTATCCAAATTTGAATGGTATAATGATAAAGAGCCAGAAAAGTATTGGTATCCTATTTTGGTATAATGTCTTTATCATACTATACCGAATGGAGAATGTATTTGTATGATTCTTGGTATCAATTTTGCAGACCTTGGAATGCACATATGCCATGCTTAACATGTATTAGATTCATAATTTTAAAAGCTATTTACTGTTGCCATATCATTCTGCAGCATTCACTTAGAGAAGCAAGGGAGCAATCTGCTTAAAGGTTATCGACATAGTAAAGTCCACAAAAACATTGTGATGCATTGTCATGAAGATAGCACGTGCAGAAAAATATAACTTTATCCTCCAGAGTTTGATAACCAATAGGGAAAATACATTAAGGTTTTTTTTGTCTTCAATCATCTTCTTAGTATCAAGGCCTTTTTCTTATAACCTGCTGGGGAAAGAAGTTTGATTCCTATTTATGGTTTAGGATGAGCATAATTACTTTGTTGTTACACTAAGAAGTGGCATCACATATATAAATTTTGATGTACAATCCATTTACAAAATCACATAATATTGAGGAAAACACATGCATAGAAGTCCAAAGAAGCAAATGTTATTTTACAATATGTACTAGAATTTTGTTGATTGGAATGAGGGACCTTGATGGCATTTGGATTTCAAGTCATTATAGATTTATGACGTGATGGTTAAGCATTGTAACATTAACACTTAATGCAAGGAATATTTTACCTCACTACTAAAGAGTTTTCTTGACTTAGCAATGAGTTTCTATAAGCTTAGTCCTTACACCAATCATCTTCTAAATAGACACTCCTTTAAGGAGTACACTAGAATCAACAACTTATTTCCATGCATTTTTGTTGATACTAGTGTATTCCTTAAACCATACCAATGGAGTTCAATTTTCCATCGATGTTATGTTATAAGAACTTGGATTGATAGAAATATCCTTTTGTTGTTTCACATTAAGTTGGGCTAACAGTTTAACTATAATCAAAAACTACTTCTTTCTGAAGATATACTTCGCAAGGCCATTGTTATTGTTTGAATGCAAGCATCAATAATATATGTTTGAGCAACAATCGCCCATTCAACAAATATTAAGATTAAGAGGTAGTTCATTGATGGACCCATCGGAAGAGTCCCAAGCAAGGCATGTTGAATTGTTCCAAATTGGACGTTCAAGGCATTTCAAATCAGATGGTTTGGGACACACTAAATTATTCTGTCCTGGAATCAGGATGATTTGACCACTCAATTTAGTCTCAACTCAAAGCTAGCTTGAATTGTGCTAAATCATTTAGTTTTGCCCAGTTTCAAGCAGTTTCAGGACCGAATTGGGTTCGCTTCTTTTAAAACCTTCTGCTTTCCTTTCTCTTGATTATCCTTGGCTCTCATGACTCCTCTCTCATGATTCCCTTCATTAGGGTTAGGGTTCATTGCCACTATTGCTGTCACTAATGATGACCACCATATATATACATATATATATATATATATATATATATATGCTACCACCTTTATCTCTTTCTCACCATCATGCTACCACCACTAAAAATCATGATGACAGGTATCGAGGGCCGAATATCATAGTTGGCCAGTACGTCCCTCGATATTGATTTGGTGAACTTTGATAGTTTGGTTCCAAGGTTGCTAGAGTTGTCTTCATGTCAAATTCATTTAGGATGAGGCTTGTATAAGCCAAGGCTTATATAGAAATACTCAACTCAACTCATCTAAGCCTTTTTCCAACTACATGGGGTCGACTACATAAATCTGCTTCCTCCACTCTGCTCTATTCAGGACTAAGTCGATACTCAAATTACAAATAGATATATCTTTTTTAATTATTTCTGTCCATATTAGTTTAGGTTACCTTCACCTCTATTATTACCATAGATTGTTAAAAAATTACTCTTTCTAACTGGAGCATTTAAAGGTCTTTGTTGTATATGTTCAAACTAACTTAATCGATTTTCTCTTATTTTATCTTCAATTTGGGCTACTCCTATCATTTCTCATGTATTTGTTTCCAATTCTATCTTTTAAAGTTTTACCACATATCCATTTTAACATACATTTTCGTTGCACTTAATTTATTTACATGTTGTTTCAGTATTGCCCAACACTCTATTCTATATAGCAGAGCTGGCCTAACAGTGGGTTTATAGAATTTTCTTTTTAATTTTAATGGGATGCGTCGATCATACAATGCTCCCGAAGCATTACTTAATCCATCCTGCTTTAACTTTATGATTCACATCTTCATCTATTTTACCTTTTTGCTGGATAATTGATATCAAATACCTAAATTTTTTACTCCTTGGTATCTTTGGCTTGCAATCTTCATTGTCTCTTCATTTGTATTTCTACTTCCACTAGAATTGCATTTCATGTATTTAGTCTTAGTTCTATTAATCTTGAAACCCTGAGATTCTAAAGCCTCTCTCCAAATTTTAATTAGCATTTAATATAGATTTAGTTTTATCAATCAACGCTATATCGTCTGCAAATAACATACATCATGGGATATTATCTTGAATATATTTAGTTAATTCATTCATAACTAATACAAAAAAATACGAACTTAAAGCAAATCCTTGATGTAAATTTACAGTAATTAAAAACTTACTAATTTCTTCTATTATTATTTTGATAATAGTTATTGCTCTATCGTACATATTTTTTATCAATTCTATGTACCTTTTGGTAACTCCTTTTTTCTCTAAAACCCACCATATTATTTCTCTAGGCACTCTATCATGCTTTCTCAAATCAATAAAGACGAAGATCCTTTCTTTTTTTCCTATACCTCTTCATCAATCTTCTTAATAAATAAATAGCTTCATGGTCGATCTTCTAAGCATAAATCCAAATTGATTATTTGATACCAAAGTTTTAGCTCTTATTCGATTTTGAATATCTTCTTTATTTTTATATATGAGTATTATATATTTTTCTCCTATCATCCGGCATTCTTTTAATTGCTACAATTATGTTAAATAAATTTGCTAACCATATACTCCAATTTCTTTTAAGCCTTTCCAAACCTCAATAAGGATCGCATCGGGCCCTAATGCCTTACATTTTTATTTTACTTAAAGTCTTTTTAACCTCAAGCATGCTAAATCTACAAAAAAATTTATTTTCATTTGTTACTCCTAGTTATCGCATCCTTCTACCCTTAAATTTACTAAATTATTTTATTTAATAATTTTTTAATAATTTTTTAATAATTTTTTAAATAATTTTTTCATCATTTTTTATCTCTTTTTAATAAATAAGTAATAAATAAGTTAATAAATAATTATAGAAGATGTGTATTGGTTGTGAACTGAAATATATGTAAGCTATTTTTCTCCTATGTGGATAGTAATGTGAATATTTTTTTTAACCTTTTAAGATCTTTCTTTTAGATGTGATGTGTACCATTACTGGAATGATACCCAATGCCTATCTATACTAGGTAGGAGGAAATTGTACCTGGAAGGTGCTGAAGACATTATGAGCTTGTTTTAAGATAAAAGGACAGTAAAACCAAAAAAAGTGTTAACCTTTAGGATTCCACTTGGAGTACTTTGAAATCCTACCAATTCTACTGGTAGTGGATTGCAACAGTTAATTGGGAGCGATGCCCTAGATAATTGGATATACTGTAAGTATGAAGGGCCCATCTCATCTGCATCTTCAAGGAGCGACTGTTCCTTCTTTTTTTGCGCCACATGCCTCTGTATACAGTTAGACTACTATTTAGGATATTATACAGTGTGCTGGTATGGAAAATCCATGTTATATTTTATAGCTTTAAGATCACATTAAGTTGATTGGATGAGAGTTGTGGTAATGTGAATAATTCCTGCTATTATGCTTATCATTATTCCTTTTGCAGCCCCTCTAGATTTTATTAGTAACAGTTTTTTTTTCCTTTTTTTTTGCATATTCTTGGGAAGGATGAATCTAAATGCACTTATACTGGGTTTAAAACGATTGAAAACAAGCATAAGCCACTGGTGCTAAAGGATCTAAAGAAATTATGGGACAAAGAGGAACATGATCTCCCTTGGGATAAAGGACGGTACTCACCATCTAATACCTTTCTTGTGGATGACTCTCCTTACAAAGCCCTCGGCAATCCTGTAAGTAATCCCTCTTTGGTTTTCAAAATTTGGCCTGACTGAACAAATCATAACATTTTAGCTATGTTTTAGTTTATTGGATGCTAGTCATGATGTTCTTTTTCCTCTTTCTTGCACATGTTTTATAGCCATACACTGCTATCTTCCCTCGCCCTTATCACTTTGAAGATGCAGATGACAATTCTCTAGGTAAGCCTTCAGTAGTATGTGCTGTTTTTACCGTTTTACTTGGCCACACATTTTTTGAAATTTAATCAGATATTCATAAGCAGGACCAGAAGGAGATCTTCGTGTTTATTTAGAAGGGCTGGCAATGGCTGATGATGTTCAACATTATGTTCGAGAACACCCATTTGGGCAGCAAGCCATAACAGATACTGATCCTTCGTGGGACTTCTACATTCAGGTCATTGAGGAAATTGAGAAATCTTCAGTTGCAGTCTCATGATGGTGATGGTGCTTATGTGTCCTTCTTGTACTATATTTTTGAGAGATTGCAGGTCCATGGGCATGGTTCATATATCCTAGGCCATCTGGTGATAGCTGGCAAAATTATTCTAGTCAAACATTGCTCAAACGGAATGGCTGAGGGATCTTTTCTTTTGTTTGCCTTTTTTTCTTTTTGGTGAAAGAGCCAGAAGCAATTTACTTAATATAGGAGGTCCTAATCTGTAGTATTTGACTGTCACACCTGCTCCAAAATTGAGAAAATCAACATTGTGTTACAGGCCATGGTTGATTTTCTTGTATTGAAAGTGATGTGTTGACCACCACGTTCTGTTGAATGGTGCAGTCTGTTGTAATCTAGTTTTGATTTTGTAAAACTGCAGCCAGTTATTTATTCAGTAATTTCATAACAAGGATCAAGTGGCAGAACATAAACTTTGAACCCTTTACCATAATTGACCTCTGCACTAAAGAAAGTTATGTCCTGCTCTCCTTTTCCGCATCATCAGTAATTCTCCACTTCTGTAAGTATTTTTGAAAGCCCAGAATCTACTCACCTTGAGGTAATTTGATGGTAAAATGTCTGATGTTCGTTATAACTATTACTAATCTTTTCTTTTTCTTTTTGTCACTTCGGGATGGTATGTCATGTCAAAATCTTGATCTTTTTGCCAGTTTTTTCTGTTCTCAACATGAAGCCGTACACTCAAAATATGCCTTTGCATTGCTTGGATATATTGGATATACCATGCTTCTTTAATTGATTTGTCATCCATCAGCTGCCAACATGGATCACGACTTTATGATCAGCAAAATTTGACTTGATTTTGTATCCTAGCAAAATGATGTTCTCTGGGTGATTGAAAGTGCCAAGTTCTCTGCTTTGTGGCAATGTTACTGTCTTTGCTTTCAGATGATATTTCCAACTAAACAATATAAGAAGATCATCTAAGTGGTGTGTGCCTGAAGGTGGCATTATCAAGTTGATCCCGGTGCAGGTTTCAGATGGCTCGATTGCTTGGGCTTAAAATTATTTGAAAGCAAACGCCCACTAAATCTTATGAATCCGGAACTTGGTTGAATGCACAACTCATCTAGCAGTGTCAGCACCATCCTTGGGCCTTCCTGGTGGCAGCTTTCTGGCACTTCCCTTGGCCTCTGTTCTTTGCACGGATATTCTTGGGACCAGCATCAACTGTCGAGCCTGTCGGAGATGTAGTTCATGACAAAGCATCACCATATGCTGTACAGCAATATCTTGTTATTTTGTTCCATTGCCAGGCACATGTCTTCTCAAAGGTGTAGTACTACTGATTGAGATTTTAATCCATTGCCATGTACAAATTATCTTATAAGTTACAGGGTACCAATTGAAATGGAAGGACCAGTCAAAACGCTGTACATTTTATCTTACCTAGTAAACGAGGCTTGCCATGATTTAAGAACGGACCTTGAGAGCCAAACAAATGAGATTCTGTTTGATAAATGTTATCGATCAATATCTGTGGGTGTTATAGTGTAGATGCAAAGCAACACAGGAGAACCACCAATTCTGCTTCCTGAGCCACTTGTTAGTTTACTGGCCAATGACATGATTATTAAATTCAATTTGCCATATGAGTAGTCAAATGATTGACAGGGACCAAAGAGCAGATCAAACACAGTCCACAACGTCTGCGGTCAGAATGCATGGGTGGCTATCTTCTGGATTAGGAGACCTAAAGAGCCTCTCTTAAAATCTCTCTAACCAACAAGACTTGTTTTAAAACTGGTTATGGAATTGTCTTCACAAGAAATTGCTGGAAATTATGTATTCAAGACATGAATCAATTCATGAAAACGTAGTGGAAGCTAAAATACAAAATTTTTAGATGCACATGATCTTTAGGAACAGATTCATCTAATCATAAATAAAATCTAAAAAATATTAGATCTATTATACCTGAGTCCTTTATCGATGTAGAAAGGATGAAGCCGATGAATCTTTTGTTACTAGCCGTCCACGCGTCCGGCCGATGATCCACGTGGAGAAGAGTGGATGAAGACCTTCAAGGTACGAAGAGAGGGGTGCTAGTACCTCTTGAATCCCCTTCTAGAATTTTAAACCAGAAGATCTCCCCGTAAGTCTAAAGATCTAATCTTTTCTAAGAGAAAGAAAAAGAAGCATATTAGGGAGAGAAAGAGACGTCCCATCTCATGGGAGAGGAAGAGACTCCCCTTTGCGTTAATCCAAGAAAGAGGAAGAGATCCCCTTTCTTATGGTAATCCAAGGAAGAGAAAGAGACCCTTTCTCATGGTAAGGTTAATCCAAGGAAGAGAAAGAGACTCCATTCGAGTGTCAAAATCTCAGCTCTTGAGATTAAGAGTTAGTTATCTCTTAACTACATGCCCCAATCTAATTCACCATCGTAGAGATTCATCATGCCCCATCCCATGGGCATGAATCCTTCTTCACATGAATGAGATTTGTCATCTATACTCAAATAATCAAAGCCGTTTATCACATAGAACAAGCCAAATTTGGGTATCCAATTATTCGTTCATCATATGAACAAATTATCTCTCCCTAAAATTCTTTCTCTGTGATGGATCATATCCTTTATTATTTTATCTCCTTTAAATTGGGTCTTACCCAATTATTTAATTGATCATTTTATCTGAATTAAATCCAATTTAATTTCCATTTTAATTCATCCAAAATTCTTCTTAATGCGTGTGACCCATTAGGCCCTTTAACATATTGGCAATAATCATATTCTAATTACTGACCCTAGAAATGATTGGACAACTCTTTGTCGAAGTCAACAACATGATTATAGATTATGAGAGGCCTCTAGCAAAGCATCATGACCATCCAAGTGCTAAGGGTTTTATTGATGTGACCATCAACAACACCTATACATGAATGGTTACCGTATGATTCAATCCCTTTGTCATATATTCTAGATCAATCAATGGTATGGAATGTGTCAACCCTGTAATTGATCTTTGTTTACTTGATCTCAGAAAAATTAACTCATATGAATTAGAACTTCGAAACCATTTCGAATTCCAACTCAACCTTGCAAGGATTTAACAGTCAATTTAATCTATCAAGTGGTCGTGGGATATAACCCTTTCTATCAAGGGAGACGAATCATGTCTTGATCAAACACCACCTTCATATGCTTTATGTCATACCCAATCGATACCATAATTGCCACCCGTAAGCTAGAGCGACGTTTGTATATCGTCAAAGCATGACATTCCACATATGAGATGTAATGAAGATCTCAAGTCAAAGGATCACTCACACCACCATCATTAAAGATCAACCATCGACTATATAGAATATCCATATGAGATCTCTGTACGGGTCATCCAATGCATCGTTACAATAACGAGCATCCACACACCTATCCAAGTATCTTCATATTTCAGCTTGTGAAATCAGCTGCTCACCCCAAGGGTGAGGATATACAATGTATGCCAATCTCACGGTTTTCGATGGTATCCAGTCATCTACACATCGACTAAGAAAATTTAAAGAATTGAACCATAACATGCAATTTGGATCTTATAATTTGTAATCTCTATTATAAATTTCATATGCACGGTTCACATTCTTTTAGACTTTATTTACAGATAAATATATTAAATAATAATAAAAGATATCTGGATAGATAAAGAAATCATTTTTATTTGATTTGTATTCATAAAATATATATAGCATTCAATCCAATTGGATTTAGGGCATACATTAACAGAAACCCATCTGAAAGAAATGGATGCCGTTAAGACATCACAATCCTTGCTACCATATCACATGGGCCTTCACTTGCCTTTGAATCAAACGTACTGCCATCTCTTTTAGTATCAGAGAGACAAAGCCACCATGATCTTTTGCAGTTAGAGGCAGCAATGCTGGCCATCTCCTTAAGAGGACTCCATGATTGGGAGGATATCACATGTTAATGGAGGAGAGGGCCCTGGTATATTCATCTACCCATCCTCTCTTGGCCCACCCTCACATGATGTGAGGCCATTGCGGTTGGCAGTAATAATATACTATGATGTTCTTTTGTTGATAGGGCTTAACTTGGCATTATAGATGTTCTCCTGTGAGCCAGAGGTGGTGATTTATCTTCAAGTTGGCTGAGTGTGTTCCCGATGTTGGATTTTTATGGTGTCTGTTAATGTTACTTTTCCCTTGTGTTAGCCACACTACTGTCACTACATCTTTGTCATACACCTTAAAGAGGAAAAAAAAAAATTGTCACATCAAGGGTAAGCTCTAAAGCTCTAATCTTTTTATTCAGTTTTCAGCGTCTAGGAAAGCTATGCTGAACATGGAGGAGCTCTTTGCCCAATTAATGTCTTTTGACGCCTATTCTATGTTTAAGAGGTAGAAACCGAATATTTTACAAAAATAACATTAAAGTGAAAAACGGTATTCAATTTTGAATGACGAATGTTGTTTTTAAGACCCTGTCAGCATTTTAAAAATGCCAACATGTCGCTTATAAAAATGATATTTGGAATGTCGCTTTTAAGATGACAAAAAATGACATTCGAAATATCATTTTTAAAAATTTAAAAACTGACATTCAAAATATTATTTTTAAAATTTTAAAAACATCATTTCAAATATCATTTCTTTAGCTTCTAAAGCAATCCACGGACACCGGGAGAGGGACGCTTTAAGTGCGAAAGAAATGACATTCGAAATGCCATTTTTATTCTAAAGCGATATTCCGAATATCATTTTTATAGGCGAAACATCGGCATTTTTAAATTGCTGATCGGATCTTAAAAATGGCATTCAAAATGTTATTTTTCACTTTGAACACCATTTTTGTAAAATGTTTGGTTCATACCTTCTAAAAGTAAAATCAATGTCAAAAGACTTAGTTGTGCAAAGAGCTCATATATGGAGTGTGAGGCACCTAAGTAGCAAGCTTTATGGGTAGGAGGAGATTGAAAATTCTTGCCAACCCACTAAGCAAAATCTACTAACATGGGAAATCCCTGGTTTCATGGTGGTAGAATCATGGATGCTTTTAAGATATTTGGGATTTGGAGACTTCTATTTGTCGTGAACTTTACGCCAGCAGCTGAATCCACTCCACCCAACAAAAATGAGCCCCCCAAGAAAAGAGAAAGGTAACTAATAATTCAGTGGCTTCCCGATTAAGTTTTTAAATTTGCAATAGAATATTAGGACCCTTGGGAATCGAAAAGAGAAATCAAGACTAGAGAAATTAGGACCTGAAATCTGTGCACTTGACTCCAATTTGTTATCATTAAAAGAGTTTCCTTTCGGTTATGCCTAAAGATATGTCCTTACATAAATCCTTGTATATGAAGTTTAAAGAGAGTGGAGGGAGCCTTCTCTCTCTCATGGTCAATTGCTTCAATAACACAACAGAGTTGATGCATATGGAATTTTTTTTTTCTATGCTTAAATTCCATTTTCGCTTGGAAAAAAGACTACTAGATTCCCAAATCTTATGCCAATTTCCAATACAACTTATCTCCATTGAAGGGCAGTATTTTTGTTATTAAAAAAAAAAACATTATGTAAGTGAAAGAACTAATGTCGATAACGATTTGAATTAATAGGAAAGAAAGATGGTCGATCAGTGAAATGGCAATTAAACCATAATCCAACAAGAATCTCAAAGTCCCTTTTATACTGCATTTATCCAACTGATGAAAATCTCTCTCACACAATTTACAAAGCACCTAAGTAATAGTCTATTGAACTTGTTTGATAAGCAATCTCCATAGTATTATAAAAAATAGAGAATGACAAACTTGCAGGGAAATTTATATCTAAGATGGCTGGCTTGAGAGCGAATTATTGTCGAACCATGCATAAAAAGTCAAGGGGATTGACATGTGACTTGTGCAAAGAAGTCATTTCACTTATCCACTGATCCACCTTTGGATCTCATTACAAGCCAAATGATAGACTTTGGGGCTGATCCCACCAACACCCAACCTTCTGACATCCCTTGGGCACATGGTGATTTGGTGGGGAAGCTTCTTAGAAAAATTAGGACATCATGTGCCAATCTAGTTGTGCAAATGGTTGTTGTTTCTTGGAACATGGTTGGGATGATTGGACTCAATAAGTTGGCCCTGCCACCCCATGTGATCTCTTAACTTTATGCATGTGATGGTGCATCCCTCATTCTTATCCCACATCTCAGCAATCAACATCACCCTCCCTAACAGGGCATCCACCATTCCTTCATAGGGGGCGCGCACACACACCCTAGCATCTATTCAGACCTACTCATTGATGCACACATGCATGAAGGCACATGCATCTATGAAACATAATTATCTATAGACATTTCAGCCACACAACCAATTGCCACATTGAATTTGTAGGGAATTATGCATGATTACAATAAAGAATTGACAGATAAACAGTTTATGACCAAGTTTAGGAATATATTAACAGAAAGTAACACATCATTCTCATCTAGAAAGACTCAAAAAAACACATGCAAGACAAAAGCATATCATTCTCACCTAGAGGAGAATTTTATTAGAGTTATTAAGTTGGGTGCTGAGGCTACCTTCATTAGTATATTTCCTCTGCAACGTAACAGTTGTAATTTGAATTTAATACTGAGGTGGGAGGCTTCATATGACCTGTGGGTGGGCCTGGAGCTGTCTGATAGGCATGTGATGACCTGTGGGTGGGTCTTGTGCTCTGGAAAACTTTGCAAGTCCAATGCTTTCCCACTGTCATTTTCCAATCTGCTGTAGTTGCTGACTACCTCTTTACGTGTTTGGCCTTTAAAGAAAATGATCACTGTTTTACTGCATCCCCTGCTCGTGAAATATCCATAGGCCTTTTTACGAGGTCTCCTCTTTGGTCTTGGTGAGCTCATGTTTTTTTTGTTGCCTGCTAGTATTGATGTCTGCGTTTATTGTTATTGTTAGCCACATAATTATTATAGCACTTCTTTATTCTAAACAGGAAAGAAGAATTCTTATTTTTTCCATTATCCACCCATGACTACACCATAATATAAAAGCAACTTTGATCATTTCTCTCCATAATTAAAAGTTAATTGGAATTGATATAATGTTTTCAGTTAAATAAAGGGCAACAATGGCTGGATTAAGGTTGATTCATATAATAATCCAATACCGAATCCAAATCCAATAATAAATTGTTGGAATAGATTTGATTAGAGTTATGGTATCCAACTCAACAACCAAAAACCAATAAAAGCAGCAAGCACTTCGAGCTTGGATTCAGTTACATCTCCAATCTTCCTCTATTCATAGAGAGCTATTTGCGTCTGATTTTTTGGATCAATGAGAAGTGATGTCATGGGCCTTTCACTGCTAACCTTACTGAAAATAACCATATGCCACATTCTGCAGTACTATTTTGTGACCACAGGAGCCATCTAAATCATACTGACTGCCAAGCACTTTGGTTCAAAGGGGATATTCTTACAATGTGGTCCAATTCAAAGTTGCCAAAAAAACTACTTGCATGAAATGGAACAACTCATGCCCTCCATGAGGGTCATTCCCATTGTCCCATTGCAGACTGCACTACATGTATTCCAGAGCATACTGACCTTAGTACAAATCATGCAGGTCCTTCATACAGGATGATAGGGACCATGAGGGATTTCATCCCTCAGATTCCTATACAAGCAAAAACATGTTTGTGTGCTCGTGCTTGACATCTTTCCAAGTTTGCAAAGAGAAGATTTATATCCAAATCTAGTATTTCGTGCAGGTTTGCATTCATGGTGGAAAAATGGATTGGAAGTTGAATTGTTATTAGGCTAGTTGGATGGTTATGCAGCCATTCGCACCTATGTTCATGCTTCTCCAATGATCAATTTATTTAAGATTACATCCTTAATATTATCACAGTTTTTTCAAAAAAAAATACTGTAGTTGAAAATACATGCCTTTCTTGGGAGAATCAATTTAAAAAAAAATAGATGAGACTTTAGGAGAAAAAGATAGAAGCAAAGGATAATAGGGAAGAATTTTTTAAAAAAAAGAAGTGCTTGTGGGAAACATAAACTTACAGACATTAGCAAGAATCCTGATTCCTAACAATATCTGATCAGCAGAATGGATTAGTTCTATCTTGGACAAGTCTCTTTGTTTTTTACTTTTTTTAGGGTTTTGAGAAACATGGATGATGCCACTCTAGAATCAATCTTGTCCTCCTGCCAAATTAGCAAAATTAATACGATCCGAACAACTGCTAGGTGGTCTATCCAGGGATAGGTCACTAAAAGTAGAATACATCTTTAGAGAGTTTCTTACTTCTACCACCCTAAAATTTATTAGCTTCCCAACTCCTAAAGCAATCCTCTATTAGTGTTACTTTTTTGGTGTCCTTTTGTAGTTTCCTTTGACAGCTAGTTTTACCACTTATCCAACTCAATATCTCCATGTTTCCTAAATTCAATTTTCTTTCAAAAGAACTTCCCTAAATCCAACTGGTGTTTAGAATAGCTCCACGTTCCACCACATTGCAAAGCATACATGAAGTGCTATTTACTTCTCTAATCACATTTGAATCATCAACTTTATATCCACTCTGTAGCTGAATAGATACAAAGTATATAGTCCACTTCGTTGTTCAATTTTTCTATTTAATTCCTTTTGTCTTGAATTCCATCGGATCAAGATAAATACATTTTTTTTAAAAAAACAAAGGAAAGATAAATATGTTTTTGTCTATGCCAGGTTGCCAACCTCCCACAAGGATAGTTAAAGATTATGACCATCATCATAGTTGATACCTCAATGTGAATGTCTGTGAAACTTGGTCTGCGTGCATGTTCTGCTAACATCTATCCTAAGTGTATACACATCATAGGCTGAAATAGAGAATTTCCTGCATGTGGTCTTGGGGACTGTTACAGGTCATTTCAGGGAAGCCAAAGCCAAGAGAAGACCCAATGCTTCCCCCCTTATTCCCTGGGGGATTTATTTAGTCTTTTTTCTCTCGGTGTCATTTTGGCATTTAAAAGGGAAAATGAGAAGGACTGCTTGCTAGCTTGTGAGATTCCTCTGCCACATGATTGTCCACCATGCCTACGCCTTTGTCAAAAACTGCCGGCTTTCACAGGTCATCCATTAATGCACTGTGGGTCACACTTGCCTCCATTTCTTCTTCCATATCTACTACTGTAAAATACTTTGCCTCTACAATTAGAAGGGACACAAAAGCATGCTTTGAGAGCATTTCTCTTGATGACAAGTTTTTAGCAATGTAAATTTTTTCGTGATTAATAAAATAGTATAAAGAAATGCACTATAATTAGTGGTTTCCTTGGTATGGGAGATAACATACATTACGGAGAATGACTTGCATAAAGAATATGTTTTCAAAGAGTGGTTTCTTCTAATTCATTGCTTCCAGAAGTTAGTAAAATGACAATTAGATGTGAAAAAAAAGAAGGACAAAGCAGTTGAAATTTTGAAACATAATTAATACATGCATGGTTAGGCACATGGGTTGGTGTGAAGCTACCAAAAACCTTCTGACCTGTTGATGCCTTTCAATATTTCAGCCCAAGCCCACCCTTACAGAGAAATCTCACCATCCTTGGGATCATACAATACCAGCATCACAGATCATTCTCATAGAACAACTCATTCCCAATGGGATAGCTTCCCCTTGGCTTTTATTAACAGGACCAGACCAAAGAGAGGAGGGACCGAGCGAGTGATAGAAAGGCCAGCAAAGCATTTAGCATCACCTTCTTCTCATTTATTATTCCCTAGTACAGTAGCACTGCTCTCTTGGGCTGGCTTACTAATTAATATTGGTGCACTGGTAGACAGGCATAAAAGGTGAACAAGGTGTTAATTTGCGCTTTGTATACTTGTTCTCCTTGTCCCTGTTCTTCTTATTGGAAGGTTTCTGAGGCAATTAAGAGGGGTTTGGTGCGTTGGGTTTTACCATTTGCTTACCTTGAGAGTCAGTGATATGAGACTGGCGTAGGAATCATTGCTCTAGTACTGGTCTGAAGGTTTTAAAGGTGGAGGCCTCCGTATAATGAGCTTTTGTTGCATATGAGTTGGAAGGAAGCTGAAGTTGTTGTTCCAGGATGGAATTTTAATGCAGTGAGAGGCTTCTGGCCCCATGAAAGCTGTGGTCTCTGTGTCACCGGTAGGTAATAATTGGTTGGAAAGTTTATGAGGAAGGGTTACCACCTCAGAATTGCAGGAGATTCTTTAAATGTTGCCTTGAGCCTCCAGAGCAGTGAACTTTTAACTCCTGGACCCTTTGCAAGCCTCAGGGTTAGGCTTTAAGGTTCTCTCAACCCCAAGAGTTTGGCCTAGGAAATTTCTCTTGGGAAGAGATTTCAGGAACTTTATTTTGATTCTGACTTGTTGGTGTCTTGGTTCTTAGAGAAGTTCAGAAAATGTCAGGCAAGTTCCTTCATGCATTTTCCGACGAAAGCCAGGAGTTGCAGAATCAAATTGGGTGCATGACCGGGATCTTTCAGATGTTGGACCGCCACCATCTCCTCACTGGAAGGCGCCTCAATGGACACAACCATAAGAGGCTTCCTTCTTCAGGTACCTGGCCAAAATATTCTACAACATTATATCAAACCATCTTCATTCTAGTAATGTTTTTGCTTCATTGCTGTATTTCTTATTTCCAAAAAATTATGAATCATGGTTTCTTCCATCCCTTCCCTGCGCTTTATATTTTTCTTGAAACTTATCACTCTACATGGAGATGCTGGCATTTCAGAAGTCAAAATGAGTTTACTGTAATCTGGTTCAATGCTTTCCTAGTTGATTCTGTTTCCGAGCTTCTATTCTTTAACTTTAGGAAGTTCAGCTCTACAACCAAACCTCATGCATTTTTGTGTTCTCATTCTGATTCTTGTCTGCTGTTTACTCTTTATTGGTAGTTTTTTTATTATTTTCCATCTTTAGCATGATGTCTGTAGCTTTGAGATGATAAACTTGACAATCAATGTTGCGGTCAGAGCACGAAATACCCAATTCTTCATTTTAATCATGTTAACATTTCATTTGTAACTTGGTGAATAGTATTTCTTTATGGCTTTTTCCCTTTCGAGTTTATATAGTTTTTCCTTTTATGCTTCAGTTCTAGAAGAAATTAAAGGTGCTGAAGTAGCAAGGTGATGGAAATGGAGCCATTATTATAATCCATTGGCCACTGCCTACTGAACTACATTAAGCATATGTTGCTTCCATGTTGTCTATGAACAGATAATGATAGTTCATAGAATGATACATCAGCCTTCTCAAAAGGATGCCAAGTGATCTTGTTTGTGTGTGTGTGTGTGTGTATATATATATATATATGTGTATGTATTTTGTTAAGTTGGGATAGAGTTGCCTGTTGTTACTAGTTTTAGTTTGGCTCTGTGTTGCTTTTACTCTATATGCCTCACTATTTCTCCTAATAGAGATTGTACAATATTTCTGCAGGCCATGCCACTCTAAACAGTAGCAGTGTGGGAGCAGATCGTAGTTTGTGTTCGCCACGGATTGTTCTGGTGAGATTTCCAATTGGATGTGAAGACAAATCTTTCTTTTTCTGCTATCTTTGAGGATTTGTAATCACATAACCTGTCTGTTTCAGGAGAAAAATCTCAGCAAGAGCTCAAATGAGAACCGAGTTTCAATGGAGTCATCAAGAACTTCTTTTTCCTCCTCATCCTGCTCATCATTTTCTTCTCTAGAGTGTAATAGATCAACTCAACAAGAGCCTTCCTCCATCGATCAAACATTCTTAGAGAGGTCTGCAGGAATTCTCCTAGGTTGTTGAAGCATTCTGATGTCAATAGCAGAGCTGTTCACCATAAGCCTCTCAGTGAGCCGCCACACGCATCAGCTCAACCTGGCCGCCAGTCTCTCGATTTCCGAGATGTTGTGAAGGACTCTATCAATAGAGAAACTTGCAGTTTATCAATCAAAACCTCAACAAACGATGAGGTGAAGAAAGAGATACGGAAGCATAGGCATAGAGACTCCCCGAGGCCCATGCAGCTGTCCAAGCCAGTTGATGGATCTTATGTGATTGGTGTGGATGAAAAATCCAGACTGCCTGCTGATCTCAGTGAATCCCTTCGAGTCCTATTGAAGCTCAAAGAAGCACCTTGGTATTTCTCAGAGGCTGGTGAACTGCCAAGATCATCCTGTGAAGCAAAAGATGCCTCATTTTTTCCAGCATCAAGGGAAGCTCCACGATTCTCTTATGATGGAAGAGAACTTCCACGCCCTTCTCTCGATTCTCGAGATGTCAGCAAACCTGCTTCCAAACTCAGAGAGCTTCCTAGACTATCCTTAGATAGCAGGGAAGGCTCTCTAAGAAGTTCTAAATTCGACTCCAAACCAAACTCAATTTTGAAGGATCTAGACAGAAGTAGCATCAACCAGGGAGTATCTACGCCTTCAAACTTTCAGAAAGAATGGGGAGGGAACAAGCGCCCGACCAGTGTCGTTGCCAAGCTCATGGGCCTGGAGGCGATGCCCCACTTGGTCTCGGCTAGTCAGAAGCCAGGTGATCCGATAGAAACCTATACAAGCAAAGACAATGATCCTTTAAGTGGGCAAAGGAATCGGCATCTCATGGCTAAGGCATCCCAAGGAACGCAAGACAGCAGGAAGGATCACCTCTTACACTCCCCAAAGAACTCCCTTAAAGATCCTGTTATACCACCGTTGAAAAAGCCTGATCCTGTCGTGAAGTCAGCTTCCAATTCACGGCTCCCGTTCGAAACAGCACCTTGGAGACAGCAGGAAAATATCCACATTGCCCAGAAAAAAACATTTGGCTACCGAGAAGCTCACTTGAAGCAGCAGCATGAGTCAGTTTATAGTGAAATAGAGAGAAGATCAAAGGAACTTGAATTTCAGAAATCCAATAAGGACCTCAGGGCTCTTAAACAGATATTGGATGCAATGCAAGCTAAAGGGCTGTTAGAAAGCAAGAATGGTGAAGATCAGCACTCAAAAGCATCAGTTTGCAGGAACTACAGTGACCAAACTCCAACTGGGAATGATCAGAATTTCAAATCAACCGATGCTCGAAACCGACATAACACTCAGCCAGCACCCACATTAATGAAAGGAAGCAATACTTCAAGAGCTTTCGAGTCTCCTATTGTGATCATGAAGCCAGCAAAATCTGTCAGCAAATCAAGTGTTTCAGCTTCATCAGTTATTCCTTTGGAAGGCTTGTCACCTCTTCGAAAGCTGCAGATTGGTCATTCCATGGATGGAAAGAAGACTTCCACAAAGAACAAGTTGGTCCACAAGGACCAAACTCCTAAGGCCAGCCCCAGGGAGCCTGCTTATCAGTCTCTTCTCTCCATGGATAAGAAAGCTACCAACAGGACTGAAGAAATTAGTATTCCAAAAACTCGTTTACAGATGGAGCAGGGCTCACATAGGCGTCAGCATGCACCAAGGGAAAATAATGGAAGCTCAGTTAAAACTTCAGGCTCTCTCAGTCCAAGACTACAGCAGAGAAAGCTTGAAACAGAGAAGAGATCACGTCCACCCATTCCTTCTCCAGAATCAAACAGGTCCCGAAGTAATTCTGCTAATAGACAATGTCTGGAATCAGCTTCACCAAGAGGCAGACTTAGACGGAAACCACCACAAGCACAGCAGAGTGATGACCAGTCGAGCGATGTAAGCAGTGGAACAAGGAGTCTGAGCCAACAAGGTGATGAGATCTCTCTAAGGTCAGAGACTAATGTAAGCTTGGCATCACAGGTTGACATAGAAGTAACAAGCGCTGATAGTGCGGAGATGAACCTTTCTTGCTTACAGCAGGGCAGCTGGAGTCCATCAAGAAGGGCTGCCGATGGCTTATCTTCAGTCATAAAACAGAAGGTGTGTATCACATTTAAGACCCTAATCTCATTTTGATTAAATTCTACAAAATTTACACTCAGAAAACTCAACTCAACTCATCTAAGCCTTTTCCCAAACTACATGGGGGGTCGGCTACATGAATATGCTTCCTCCACTCTGCTCTATTCAATACCAAGGCAACATTCAAATTACAAATAGTTATATCTTTTTTAATTACTTCTGTCTATGTTAGTTTAGGTCTACCTTTACCTTTATTTTTATCATGAATTGTTAAAAGATCACTCTTTCTTTCTAATTGGAGCATCTAAAGGTCTACGTCGTAAAATTTACACTCAGAAAAGAAAAAGAAAAAAATTGAATGCCAAAACTTATTCTAAAGTTGAAATACTTTTGAATGACTGCACGTTAAATGACTTTTCTAAATTCTAAAATTTTATTTATTTGGAGAATAAGTATAAGAGCCATGGCTATGGTTGTCCTCCTTAAGTACTGGTCTCTACGCTTTACGCTGTCCTGAAATACATTGTGATGCAAAGTTTCATTTCTAGATAATTTATTTGAATATTAGAATCTCAGTGATCCAGCAGTTCCATTTTTCTTTTCTTCCACAAAGAAATTGAAGTCACAAAAGACCTTCTACCCATTGACAAAATGACTTGATTTTTCCAAATATAAATCTTGTTTGCAAATAACTCTTTGTCCTCGACTATTTACTAAATGCACCTCATGGTTAATGATCAGTCTTGTGCTTTTTATTTTTTTCATCTGCTTCAGAAGTCCTCATGTAGTCTGAATGAAGATGTTCCAGTTGTGGAGCTTGCAACGGTTGCTCCTGAACAGCCAAGTCCAATCTCCGTCCTAGATGCTTCATTTTATCAGGATGACATGCCAGCTTCTCCTGTCAACAAAACACTAAATGCATTCAAAGGTGAGGAGATGGTTTCTGTACTGTTTTTTCTCTCCTTTTATTTCTTTCATTACAACAAAGGATAATAATTTATGAAGTTCTTCATTTAGAAGCGGTGACGGCATATATATTTTTGCCATATATGAATCCATGGCTGGCAATCTTTCATTGATGTTAAAATTGTGTCACCAGGAAGTGAAATAGGTTGTAGTTCACTCATCTATTTTTGACTCTAGTTTCAGATTAAAAGATTTTTAAGGTTCATCAATCATAATTCAAGTTGATGAAAACTCTGATATGGGATCTTCTGAATTCCGGTTGTTTTGTGGAGTAGATGAAACTAATTATATAGTTTTAGTTAATATTTGACTCGGGATTAAGTCATTTTGTTCTAAAGTAGCACCTGCTCTGCAGCAACCATTTAGCCAGTTCATTTAGCTCTATGAGATCTCCAAATATGATTGAAGGAGAAATACAACTAGACCTGACATTCATGCTGTTTCATCAATGATTTAAGATCTTAATAATTACCTTATGGAGCTCCATAAGTTAACAAATTTCAAGAGAAGCCAAATGCTTTTTAGAATAAGCATCTATAGAAAGATATGTGAGGCTAATAGAACCTACTGATTGTAATGAACAGTAAAGGGTTCAGCATATATTTTGCTGGACAGATCCATTAGTAGATCATGCACATAAAAGGATAGAACAGACTCCAGACAAACGAGACCATTCCTACATCTTCCCTCAGAGGTCCTCATCACTTTCTAACCATATTTCAAAGGGAGGGGGCACAAGGATAAGCAAAAAGAACAGCTCCTACAATTTCAAACAAACCAGCTTCCGACATCCATGTGATGTGTGTTCATTGAACAGAAGCACGCAATTTATTTTGTGCATTGTATAGATGTGACTGCCAGGTCCTGCATATTGGGATGACGTATGGATCCATCAAAGGGGGCTGTCTATAACCGCTCTTTAAAAAGAAAGGCATTCCCAGCTGTCTCTCCTCCCCCACATTGAAGAAAAAACAGCTGGATGTCTCGAGCAAAACGTGAAGCCAAAAAAAGCATGGCCTACTCAATCTGCTTGTTAAATATGCATCATGTAGTAGCAACATTGAGTGCCCACATAAGTGTACACATAGCTCACAAATAGCACTTTGTCATATTTGCTCATCCTATCTTTTGAAAGTTACAGATGGTGCTATGCATGTACTCATCTTTAACAAAGTGGTGATGTTCTATAAATCAAGGAATATAGCCATGAAGGCCTAAATCATGGGTGATAAACACGCAGATTTACACCGTGTCCACAAAAAAAAAAAAAAAGAAATATGCATAACATGGATCACATCCACAAATAGTAAATATTTATTGACCTATGGACATAGCCACGTATATCCCAAATGCTAGCTTTTTGGATTTGCTGATGTGATAAAAAGATAGTTGTGTACCAAGAATTACATGTTTTGCCAATATAGATCTGCCACCAAATTAACTCTTTTCTTGTTTTGATGAATAGGCAATGGGAGTCAACTTTCAGAGCTCTGCTGGAGTCCAACGCCATTGCCTGACACCTCATCACCCAAGTTAAGCTCTAAATTCAATCACAAGAAGCTTGAAAACATCGAGAACCTGGTTCAAAAGCTCAGACAGCTAAGTACAACTGATGATGAAGCTCCAGCCACCGATCATATTGCATTGTTGTGTGAAACTCAGAGCCCAGACCACCGGTATGTGTCTGAGATACTGCTGGCTTCGGGCCTTCTAATGAAAGATATCAACTGTGGACCCATGGGTGCGATGCCTATTCAAGTCCACCCTTCAGGCCAACCAATCAACCCAGATTTGTTCCTTGTCCTCGAACAAACAAAGTCGAGCATGCTAACCAAACTCGAAAGTAATCATGAAAATGCTCCCAGGCCTAAGCTCGAGCCAGAGAAGGTTCATCGGAAGCTCTTATTTGACATGGTAAATGAACTGCTAATCAAAAGCTGGAGCTAACTACTCCAGGTGCTCATCCCTACCTGATGCTTCGAGCCAGGAATCTTGCTGGCAGGTTTCCTAGCGGTCAACACCTGCTAAGAGAATTGTGTTGTGAGATTGATAAACTCAAAGCTGAGACTTCAATCGGTGACGGATGCAATGATGATAGTAACTTAAAATCAGGTCAAACTGTGCTGCGGCAATCAGATGGATGGAATGAATTCAGTACAGAAGTGCCAAATGTGGTGTTGGAGATTGAAAGAATGATCTTCAAGGACCTAATTGATGAAGTTGTTAGCAGGGAAGGTACCTCTGGTTTGCAAACAAAGGCAAGCAGGTGGCGCAGGGAACTATTTTCCAAGTAAACGTCTTAAAATCTTCTGCTACGATTTTTTTCCCTTCTTTTCTTCCCCTCCTTGCCTGACTTCCTGAGAATATAATAATTCACAAAGGGTTCAACTTTTCCTATCCATGTATTGCACAGATTATCTTGTTCAAAATCTCTAATCGTGATACTGAGGGCCTATAGAATCAACCAGTAAGAATTATAAGATCACAATCCTTGCACAGAAGTGAGGTGAAAAGGCATTGTTTCTGTCATTATCATGAGGTTCCTGCAATCAGACCAGAATAATGTAATATACCAAGAATACAAAATTCCAGTTACCGAGGCTGTTGAGAATGAGTGGCCCTGATCAATTGGTATGTACTCTCAGACCTTAATGGCCTTAGGACGATATGAGACCTTTATCAAGTGGGAATGAAATGAATTCATCAAACCAAGAATGCACCCCCAAGGAAATGATAATATTTCCTAATGACGTCGGTGATCTCTCACCTGCTGCCAAATTGGGAGAAAGACTAGCTACGTCTCTACAGCTTACGAGTTATTAAACGCCACCATTACTGATATTCCACCCACCTCAAAATAGTCAGTGGAGGAAAAAATATCCACGAATTGTCATGCTGCTTTCCAACGACAATTTTAGTACAAGTTACAAATTGATTCAATGAGAAGGAATTTTCAGAATGCAATTTTTAGAATGCCGCACCACCCCCGTCACCATCATCAAGAATCAAGGTTCTGGCAAAGTAGAGGAGGCATCATGCTGCCAAAACATTTACAACTTCAGAATGAAAAGTCCCCATCAATGACATTCCACAACACTGATATCTTGAATATCAATAGCAGAACCAGGCCGGTAGAAAAGCATAATGGCTGGATTGACACTCAGATCAGCAAAGAAATCGATCATTGACATATGTTGCAAGAACCTTCCGACAAGCATACACAACCAAAGTGCAGAAGCCCCTCCGGCGTCCAAACAGTAAGCCAGCAAGAAAAGAAAAGATGAAACCATTACATCCAGCAGGGCTCTTTCCAACATCATGCTTATATATAACCAATATAAACAACATTCTTATCTTCCACATGAACAGGCAAACCCCATGAAATTCCATAATCCTCATTAGCACTAGTGATGCAGGTGAGAAGTCTGATGTACATGTCCTCCAAATAATAGTGCGGATAACATGTTAAAAATAATGCCAAAAACCTAGAATGCTGGAACAGGTCATTCATAATGCGATATCATCTCACTAACTCAATCACAATGCCTATAGCCACTCACTGCAGTTCTGCACCACTGAATCAATCATGTCCAAGCATCGATAATTAAAGAATGTAGGAATCAGGTTGCAGCCCATAACCATAAAAACTGAATGACTGGAACGTAGTTCCTCTCAATTCAACATTGGTTGCATAATGAGTTGCCTCCCAAGAAGTTTTGTCTTGACATACAATGCCAGGCTCCTTTCATTGACCTGCCATGTTATGTCTCAGACTCACAGCCTATGGTCCATCCATTCCATCAGCCTCCACCAAAGGCCTCCTGGAACATGAGGGGCAGCACCCTGCAAGCCATCATGAAACAGATGGTCCACTGCACACGCCATCCTCCCAACATCTAAACTTAAGATATTCCTGCAAACACTGCAGATGTTGGTCTGGTCCCAAATCCAGATGGAAAAGGTGGAGGATTGATGTTGAACAACCTAGCACATAGAGCATATGAAACTATGACAATGTATCCATAGAACTAACGACAAATACATGGACAAGGCTACACAGTTATGGTTATACAGGGAATCATCTTCTTGGGTGATTCATCCTAACAGCTGGTCAGCCTGGGGCTTTTTCATTGTTAAGCCATATACCAACTTGCTAGGCATATTGAAAAGATTAATTTCAGCCACCATATTACTGCTCTGTTATTGTGGTCCTTACCAAAGGGGAAACTTGCAGAGATTTCAAGCCAGAGGAATATCACATTACTCAGGCTAAAATTTCACAAACTTGAGCGCAAGCATGGGAAGACAATTACTGATCTGGCTTTGGCAAGAGAAGCTTCAATCCCAATCTGCGCATCAACAGTCATATAATGAGGCAGAGTTTTTCGCAAGTTGAACAATGTTGCATCACATAGATGGGACCTGCAATTGTTACTAGTAATATGAGTGACATTTTCATCTCCAAATAATGGCTGATGAATGGTTGAACGAAACGCTAGACAAAGGAGAACTCACATGTAACTGAATACCTGAGACATTAAAATATACTAGATAAACGTGACTATTTCATGGTTTCCCCCCTTGCTTTAGAGGATAAACTAAACAAACATAAATAAAAGCCGTGGTAGCGGTGACAGCAGTGACATCAACTCAGCACATCACAAGCACTATTCTGCATCATGCGATACACTTGACACATGAAGTGGGAAGAGATGCATACTTATCAACATATAGACCACGAGACTTGCATTTTTTATATAAGCTAGATCTCATATAATAACATAAAACTTTGATGGATCTCTGATTTCCACCAGATCATTTTAATTCAGTAATAAAGACTAAGAAGTTGAAGCGGGATGCCATGTTCAACCAAGTTTTAAGTGCATTAAACAATGTTATATTCCATGCTAATTCCATGATATTCAATAAAATGATCCCATTATAAATTAAATTGGGTCTCATGCACGGAGGGCATTATCAGGGGCAATGCCTAGATTATCTCAAATGACATGTCAGCATCAGACTGGAGGACAACCTATTTTTCTTCAACAATTTATATGCCCAGATATTTTCTAATATTAGCTTCATATCCATCATTTATGCATCACTAACAAGAATCTCTTCTGCACATACAAAGTTGAAGAATAAATGACTGTGATCAAAAGATGTTGGTGATTGAGATGGAGAGATTTTAGGACATTTTAGAAAGCAAGTTAAGAAAGAAATTGATGACTAAAATAGTTAATTAACCTATAAGAACAAAACATTTCATTAGTGATAAATGGAACAATCCCCTTTCATGAATGCCCCAAGGGTATCTTGATGTTTCTCATTAACCATAAAGCATTGTCCAAAAACATATTTATAAGTCCAGCACATGCCATATGATACTCCTAGTAAATGCCTTCTCCAAGCACTTTGGCATTTAGACATTTTGATATCAAACATGGCAATGTATAAAGTAAGGCATGCAGCTGAAAGTTATGAGCTCATTTAGACAAACATGCCTCCAGCTTTACTTTGTCTTTTCATGTTACACCTTAATTATTTCAATACTGAAAAGGAAGGGGATTTCTATATCAACATACACTTGCGCAAAATCAAAGGTGGGATCTGCTGCTATACACTTCAAGTTTTATGAAGAGTTGTAGACAGCAAAACATTGTGATATCAAACCATGGCATGTCAACTTTGTATATTTCCCAGAAGAATTGTGCATAACTGGAGTAGGCAATATCAGACTCTTTAGTAGCAAAGTTTAATTTAATATCAGGCAAAAATAGCCATGTCTTTCACTTGCTATTTCAGTACATCTTTCCCCTTTTCCTTTATATTTGTTAACAGAAAACTCATAAACTTGACAGTTGAGTCACACGTCATTAAGAGTCTCAATGCTTTGCCTACAAGGTTTTAAAAACCAGTTTCAGATTCAGTCCCCCGAGTAGAGTTTTGTTTTCTCAGTTTTGACAATTACACTTCAAGTTTGGAGCTTCAGTCATAAAAGCCAGAAAGATACCACAAAAGTGAAAAACAGGAAAAAAATAATTGAAAATCAATTAGGATCATAATTCTTTTAGTAAGACTACTCTAGTCTGAGTAGCCAAGTCCGAAATTAGACTATAAATTAAAGCTTAATACTTTATACTAAACTTTCCACTCTGTATAAACATATCTTGTTTTGCTACATTTTCCCTTGGCTACTGTAATCTACCCAAACTTCTCCCTATTTTTTATAAATTTCCCACATTTATTCTTGTTCTCATATCACGTTAACTTTTCTCAATGCATATGTCATTCTATTTCATTTTAATAACTACTGTAAGCATACAGTAGTTATTAAACTACTGTTTAATAACTACAGTAGTTATTAAGCATACAGATGGATAGATGGAAAAAATCTAAATATGTTTCATTTTTTTCATTTTAAACTCATCTATGCAAGGAAAAATTCCATCTAAGCATGTATCATTCTATCCATTTCAGTAACTCGCAAAGAGAAAATTCATGTAGGCATACTCTATTGTATTTCATTTGAACACCCATTTAAATAAGAAAACACCCATCTGAGAACATTTCATTCCATTCCATATTTACAGCCCATCAAAAAAAGAAAAAGAAAAAGAAAAAGAACAACATAAGAACATGCCATTCTATCTCATTTGGACAACCCATTAAGGAAGAAAGAACAATATAAACAAGAACCTATTTTATTTCATTGTTTCAAAATGCAATCATTATAATATAGCTTAAACAAAATAACACAAATTTCATAACTAAAGCTTTAGATAATGATGAAATTGAATAATATTGGATAATGTTGGAGAACATGAATCATATTAACTTGTAAACCAACAAACAAATAAACAGTGGTATGGTTAGTTTCAAAACTATCAATACTGGACAGACCAGGGGAAACTAGCTGAACTGACCGAAACTGAAAATCTCAATGAGTTTTAATTAAATTTGGCCCAAACTTAACTTGCCTTAAACCTGTCTTTTTCTAGGGTTGTTAAAACAACAGTAGGGGAGCCAAGTATTACAGACGCATCATTATCATTAAAAAGAGAAACCAAGTACTTTAGCCCAAGAACTTCAGAAACTAGAAGACAATAAATGGAATGAACATTTTTTATTATGGAAAGAAGTCAGAATATAGATCTTTGCATATCTCACTAATCACACAGAGAGTGATTTCAGACAGGGTTTTTTTGCATATACCCTTGCAAATATGCTTATTGCATCTTTATCCTTTACAAATCATGATTTGCAAATATACCTCTCAATTCATCTTGTTTTTGCAACTATACCTTTCTCGTTAGATTCTTTGCTAATAGTGCTAACAAAAAATTGCTTGGAGTATAAAATGATTTTATTGTCATTTTGCATTTATGTCCCTGAAAATTTTATGCAAAAATAAAGTTCATTACAATACAAATGAATGCTAAATTTTTCAGAGGTATTTATATAAAAGGATAATAATGTCATAATACACCTAAAATGGTAATGTATGAACGCCATTAATCAAAAATCTAACAAATTGGGCATTGTTGCATAAATGGAATAATTTTAGAGTACATATGGAAGGGTTTTTTTTTTAAAGGTAGATATGCCATAAGCCACATTTGCAGGGGTATATGTGCTAAAAAAAAAAGAAGGATATTTCACTGGAGGATCCTAATTCACAACAGCATCAAACGGAAGACACAGACAAAATGAAAGCTAGTACCTTCGGAGGCCTAAAACAAACTTACAAAAGATCACAATTATTTGCCACTAATTTCTTGGTATTAATTCATAGTCCAAGCACATATCATGTAACATAATTAAATAAGTACCATATTTTTGCCAGTAAACAATATAATCATGTTGAATGACGCAACAATTTAATACCACGAAACATAGTGATAAAGCTTGGCATAAAGATACCACACAATAAGTACCATATTTCAGGTTTTTATGCGGAAAGTCATGCATTCTTGATTTTACATCAAGAATGATGTGAAGCAATCACAAAAATTGTAACTAAACTGCACAAAGTCTGATCCACTGATATGTGATTCATTTGATGAAAATATGAGTGATTTTACACAAAAATAGACTCCATCCGATCGCCTTTTTAATAGGCGTGTTCAATACAAGCCACCCAATTTTCTTTAAATCATCCAAAATTTAGTCACTATATTTCATTAATTATGTCAACTGACATGTTAACTATTTACTTTATTATTTACTTTACTATCTTTTGCTACTGTTATTATTTATTGTTTTTAAGAAGAAAGAAATTTGACCATTACTAAAGTTGAGAAATGTGGACACAAGGTACACTGAAATTGCTGAGATTCTAAATGTTGGGAAAAGTTGTGTGAAGTGGTGACAAGACATGCAGATTTTCCATCATGAAATGCTCACATCAGGGGTCAAAACTAAGCTCAACCTTTTTTACATGAGTCAGATAAATTCATTACTAGTCCATGGGGATATTTGTCGCATATGTTATTTACAGATGATTATTGTTGATTGGTGAAAAGGGAAGAAAAGTCCTAGTGGACAAGGGTTTCAAAACTTTTCTATAAATAACAGGAAAGCCCTAAGTCCAGGATGTGTTGAACTCAAAGCCTTCCTGTGTTAGGTATGGGGTTTCACTAGCCCAGAGAGAAATCAAATTGGAAAACAAGCAAAAAAGCAAAACCTCATTATAGCCTTCTCTCTCTCTCTCTCTCACACGCGCGCGCGCAGAGACAGATGGGGACAGGCAACTTATTCCAAGCCTTGATCAAAGCACATGCAGGCCTCTAGTTGATTGAGTAAAAGCAGAACATGTGGGTCACAATTTTTGTGAACATGGAATGAAAAATAAGGCCCCAGTGAAGATTGATAGTATGAAGATGCCACAGCATAATCCACCTCTTTGTATGTTCGATTTAATGAATAACTGATGCCACTAATAGGATATGGGCTTACTGCTAAAAATTGGGGTGCCAGTGGACCAAGCTTGAACCAGGCAATGGTCAGACTGAACCTCAATCTTTAGGCCCAAGCATGCAAAAATTAAAGGACCTACACCCAGCTTAATTTCAGCCCATCCATCTCAGTAATGCAATAAATTCCAAAGAGATGATGCAGAAGCAACTTTTCATTTATCATCACTCAATCCTAAATCCACCAGTCTTAAGTAGCCTGTTTGCTTGCCTATGTATTTAAAAAGCCAGCATCCATGGCGTTTAAGAGAAAGAAGGCTTAAGGTGGGAAGAGATAGCATGTAGGAGTGGAAAAATATGGAGATGTAAAGTGGGAGAGTGTAGATGAAAGGAAATAAGTTAGGGCAGGGTGGGGCCGCAGGGCCCCGGTTGAGTGCATTTTACAAGTCACATTTTAAGTCACCATTTTTTATGTCTCCCTCAAGACAAATTGCCAAAGAGGGTGCATTAGCAAGACAAGAGATAGCATCTAGACATAGGATATTATGATGATTTTATGATTTATAATAATGAATACAGATATTTGATCACATATATATATCATCATAGTCCCATGGGCTCCATAGTTTGGCCAAGTTTGGCCGTTTGATCAAATAAATATATCAACATGGTCCCATGGGCTCCATAGTTTGGCCAAGTTTGGCCCATTCAATCGAGCCCAACAAAAGTGACTATATGTAGCCAAATCCTGATCTCAAGTAACATAAGCTTATTAAACTATCAGCCTAAACCAACTCATCACCCTTGGTGAGAAGCAAGACCAATTGATTGTCAATTACAAAAACATAAACACTAGGCTGCCCATGTCATATCAAGAATTGTAATGTCATCCACGTTGGCTGACTCAAATCAGGTCATATCATGTAAGTGCCCAATGGGACAGGGCACACCTCCATGCCAATGCGTGTCAAGCACTGCATGGTGCAAAATGACGAGTATTGACCTAATGGTACGCTAGCAAGACACCAGCATGTAATGCTCAAAACTTTGCATCAATTTGCCATCTAGTCCAAAAATATATTGGCGATATGATAGTCTACACCATACGCCTTGTCATAATATTCTCAAATCCAAGCATTAATAAGCACAAGATTCACTTGTCATAATATCCTCAAATCCAAGCATTGATAGCACAAGATTCACTCTACCAAAAAAAAATTATGATGGTTGATGAAAAAACAGATCCAACAAAGAAAAGTTCTTTAGAATCTTGGAGGTTAAATATTTTTTAAAAGAACTTGCGCTTGTACTACATAATCTTTAGGTTTTGATTTGGTTGAAATTCCTACAACACTTTACTCATTGTGCATGATGTTCCAAATCAACAATCAAGAAATGTTACATAAACCTTCTAGGGAAGTAAATCAATACTCCAGACTCCTTTCTAATTAAACAAAAAACAATTTGCCATAGTTTATAGATGCATAAAAGTTAGAATCACATCTTGGACATTGCATAACAACTAATTATGACTAGTATAATTGTTTTCTTCCAAAAGGAATAAAAGACAACTCAACTCAACTCAACTCATCTAAGCCTTTTCCTAACTACATAGGTTCGGCTACATGAAACTGCTTCCTCCACTCTGCTCTATTCAGGACTAAGTCAAAATTCAAATTACAAATAGTTATATCTTTTTTAATTATTTCTTTCCATATTAGTTTGGGTCTACCACTACCTCTATCCTTACCATGGATTATTAAAAGATCACTCTTTCTAACTAGCATCTAAAGGTCTTCGTTGTATATGTCCAAACCACCGTAATCGATTTTCTCTCATTTTATCTTCAATTAGGGCTACTCCTATCATTTCTCTAATATGTTTATTTATAATTCTATCTTTTAAAGTTTTACCACATATCCATTTTAACATGCGCATTTCTGTTACACTTAATTTATTCACATGTTGTCAAAAAGAAATAAAAGAATGAAAGATTATCATCTTAACCATGTACATCATGGTGTTTAGCTCAGCCGAATATGAGAGAATAAATAAATAAGTTGAAAGAGAATCACATACGGAATGCTTTGGCTATAAAGAAAAGATGAAGTGGTGGCAAGAAGAAGACAAAAAAAAAGACAAATTAACCATTTCTCCATGCCAAAAAAAAAAACTTCTCAAGAAAGGATGTGATTTTGGAAGAAACAAAAACTAAAATTTAGGTGATCGTTGTCGCTAGCATTGGTGCTAACATTGCAACAAACAGCACCCCCCGGGGGGGCCCAAATGTCATTATGACCCTTGCCAATGCTACCTTACTGCAACCGCCATTACTATAGTTAACGGTTAACACCACCATCAATATGGCCATTGATACCACCACAATCACCCATACCACTGCCATCTTTTCCACCAAATCACAGCCAACACCTACGTTGTTGTTACTGTTATCTATAATCATCACCACCACTAAATGTCACTTGATCCTCTACCACTTCCACTATCATTGCCATTAATCTCAACACAACTGCCAAAACTATAACCACCGAACCTTTTCCAACAACATCTCTCTCTTTTATCCCAAAAATTATAAAGAAAAGATAATCATTTATATACTTTTCAAGAAATGCTTGTTTGCTTATTTACCTTAAGTGCATTCAACATATCATTCCACAATTCCAAAACATGCATATATGCCCATCCAGAATCCTAAAACTTGCATATATATGCACCTCTATAATTCTGAAAATTATATACATGTCCCTCCAATGCCAATCCAAAATTTAAAAATTGCATGCACATGCTATAAGATGGCATCCTTCAAACGAGGACTTCCATATCATCATCTTACCATTTATTCCTTTGAAGGATTTCTGCACACATACTCTTCAGAAAGAGTTAAATTACTTGCACTCATCAAAAACTGAAAAGTATTTATAAATTATTAGCACAAAGTTTGACATAATCAACTTAAAATATCAAAAAATTATATAAATTGAATGCATAATAGTACATGGACAAGCTAAGTTATTTTAATGCAGCCAAATAAAGGTTTCCATGGTGAAAATGGAAGAAAAATGATGTGAAGGGCATATATGCAAATGTTTTGGGGTTGTATAAATGCACTATCTCCTTTTAGAAGGATAAATACAGAAACAAAAGAATTTTAAGGGATATAGATGCACAAAAATGCCACAAAGAGTGACTAATTGTCAATTTTTTTCTTCTCCATTCCATTTTCTCAGTTGGAGAGTTTTTCCCTCCTTTTGGCAACTGAACAAAACATAAGTTGTTCATTGCTCTGACATCATGTAAGTTGTTAAGGAATAATATAAAACAAATAAAGCATAAAAATAATATTTTAGAGAATGGGAAAACATGAGTTAGTGGTTGTTGGGAGACAAGCTTATCTCAAGTCTCTTGCATGCCTTGAACCAAAAAAAAAAAAATTGCTCAACGATAAGAGCATCCTGATTAAGTTGTAAAAAGATGTATTGCATGAGATTTCTGATAAGAAAAGAGCATAAACTGATCAACGAAGAATTTGCCCGTCCATAGTGAAGCTAGGAGAAGCAATATAATTTATAACACACTGACTTCAAAGAGCTTTAAGTAGAGTAGGGGTTAAACTTGCTGCAAATCAAAGAAAGATGTTGGAGCAGTGTAATGCTTGTGATATGAAAGGAAGCATCAGTCAGTGGAGGATTGCATGGTTTTACCACATATAGAATAGGCACAACTAGAGGCCATTATCCTCAGATAATGGGGCCCTAGAGTTGCTGAATCTCAACTCAACTCAACTCATCTAAGCCTTTTCCCAACTACATGAGGTCGGCTACATGAATTTGCTTCTTTCGGTCTGCTCTATTCAGGACTAAGTCGACACTCAAATTACAAATAGTTATATCTTTCTTAATCATTTATGTCCATGTTAGTTTAATTCTACCTCTACCTCTATAACAAAAATAATGATTTATATTTGCACATTTCAATCTATGAATGGATTTAATTGAGAAATAATCTATTATAGTGGCCTAGAAAATAATAAGTGATAAGAACAAAATAACAATTTTATTCAACTATATATTTTTGTGTTAACAATTGGTAGGTATACTAATAAAAATATTTAAAAAAACTTAATATTTTATCTTGCAAACAAATATTCAATAATTATAGATAACATATACATGATGTTAGTTGTGCTGTTTGGTTGTGCTGTAAATTATAATGTGACAATGTTGAAAACCCTTTGACCATCACCTAGAATAATCATAAGAACTTAAATACTTACAATAGTTCAACCAGATGGTACAACTTCAATAAATCAGGAAAAAGAATGGGAAAGAGAGATATATTGAGGGAGTATATTTGCAAGGAAAAAAGAGTTGGATCAGCTCTGGATATAATTATGAAAAAGCATTACAAGCAAGGACTTGTCATAAGATTAAGCAGATAAATAAATCATATCTCCCATTGAACTAGAAGAAGCATGAGGAACCATGTAAAATTATTATCCCGAGTAAGAGAATCTAAAAGCCATAAATTCTTTTTCTATATAAAAAATGATTTCCCATGGCTCAGACTAATGGTTTTGATTCTCGATAATACCATATTGCATGATTATGGTCACTTATTACTCATTCTTGCTCCCTACAATTTGGTGTCAAAACTAAAATTATTAAAAAAAAAATGGTGGAACGATCATGTCTATTACTCATCTTGGCATGGTAAGAAATGGTTAGTCTACACTTGTCAGGAAGAGAAAAATCTTTCCAAAAAAAAAAAGATTGTTGACAAAGATTACTGCCTGATGGAAAGATTACACATACCTCAAATTTCTCATGTGGATCAAACCATCAGAAACCTGAGATAGAACTTCCACCAATCTAGATACACCATGCCAACAGTGACACAACACCACATCAGCAAAACCCATACACAATGCAACTTTACAACTGAGCAAGTTCCTGTGGGTTTTCCATAGCTTCTTTAAGTATCATCTCTGCTCTCCGCTTCTTGTCATCCTTTTCATCATCCCTGAGGAACCAGGAATCTGATTTAGCATTCATAGCTTTCGAAGACAATAGCATTGCCATGGGTTTTTTGTGAATTCCAAACTTGAAATGCACTGTGGGCCTTTCACTGGGAAGAACACTTCCCTCACTAATCAAGGAAGGAAAGGACCCACTCTTTGCTGCCTCAATGGCAGGTGCAAAAGTCTCGAGCACTGACAACTTCTCATCAGCATCCTCATTTGGGATAACAATTCTGACACTTCTTTTTCGCCAGGTGGCAAAGGTGGGGCAAGGAAAGGATTGTTGCTAACAACCTGCTTCCCCTTCCCGGCATCACCATCAATGGATGGGGCAAACCCAGCTGTAGCATTGGAAGCAAGCCGCTGCTGTAAGTTTACCAAAGACCTCTCAGCCTTCCGCCGCTGCCTTGCTTGTTCAATTTTATCTGCCTGGGGGTCTGTGGCCCTCTCGTTCCAAACTGGTGTGTGGATATAAGTATGTGGAGCAGGGAATGCCGGCAGCCAATCAGGTACGTGGCTCCCGGCAGGAACTTCCCCAAGCTGAGCAAAGCTAGGTGTCTGCTTGGGGGTCCGAGCAATTGGGAATTTAGGAACAGGCCGAGCAAATGGTACCTCCTCTGACGCGCTCACAAAATGGCTGATCTCTTTAACAACACCTGAACTAACCAGGCAATGGCGAACGTCGGATGCACCAGAAAACCCCTGCGACAAACTCAAATCCTCCACCCCCTGAATGACATCAAACATATTGCTACTCGTCCTCCCAGACAAATTAGCATAAAAATTTGCAGCCTTGCCTAGATCACATATATAGCGGATCGCCACGTCTGCAAGAGCGTCGAGAGCAGAGTGATGAGAGCTGTGGAACCCGGTCGACTCGCAAATCTGAGACACGGCGATCGTGGCAATGGCACGGCCGAACTCATCACTGCCGGACACCTTACTCTTCTTCGAGCTGGTCTGGTTGTCCCTTCCACTCTCCCTGCCTCCATCGCTCATATTCAACTAATCTATCATCGGTCCCAAATCCAGCGCTTCACCAGCTTGATCAGAGCGATCTCAGAGCTCAAAAGCACGCCTGATCTGAAACAAGGGCTTAGGAGGAGATATAATTGGAAAACCCTAGATTTCAACAGCATTTGAAAC
This sequence comes from Calamus simplicifolius, assembly GCA_900491605.1. Lineage (NCBI taxonomy): Eukaryota > Viridiplantae > Streptophyta > Magnoliopsida > Arecales > Arecaceae > Calamus > Calamus simplicifolius. The sequence goes on along the minus strand of UESW01001938.1, from coordinate 178,086 downwards.
GGAAGCGAGAGAGGAGGGGCCGGGAAAGCTCGAAACTGCTCGGAGGCTCACCGTCGGTTGTCGCCGCGACTACTCGGATCCGCCACGGATCTCGGCGGCTGGAAATCGAAAAGGATGGCAGCCTTGGCGTTCAATGGAACCCTAAAAGGCGGGGGGAAATCTAGAGTTTGTGGCAGAGAGATAGAGAAACAGGAGGAGAAAGAAAATTCTAGGGTTTGGTCGCCCGTTGGGGTTTTGGAGGGGAAATTTAAAAAACCTTCGAAAAACCCTAGCTTTTAGTCAGAGAGAGGGAGAGAGGAGGGTAGAGAGAAGGGGGGGGGGTACACAGATTGGGGCATCGAAATGAGAAGAGAGGGTATATTTATAGAGGGGGTGGTTCGAGCGAGCGGGGGAGGGGGAGGCCTTTGCCTTAAAATACTGGACCGAGATCTAGAGGCGAGGCGTAGCGCGGCGGTGGTGTTACGGACACGTGGTGGACTGCAATTTGTTGAGTGCGATGGGTGGCCTCGACAATAGGCGAGGGTTGGAACATTTAACGTGCTCCGGCGAGATATTTGCTTGGGAGAGAAGTCTTCATTTGCGTTGGGCCTCGGTGAGGTGTTCGCGAGAAAGGTATACTACGTGGAGACCACGTCGCTAGGAGTCGTGGCTCCAAATAAACCGCAGCCACGTGCCAGCTGGAAAAAAAAAAAAAAAAACAAATGAACCGCCTTCGTGAGGGCAATGGGTTTCCGGACCGGAGCAAGACTTTCAAGGCGGTTCGGGCGGCCAATCGGTTTATTTATTTATTTCCCTCTAAAATGCTCTGAATTTTAAATTTTAGTTTAATTTAAAATAATAGTTTTCCAATATTTTCATGTTGCTTTATCCTCCTGTAAGTCTTTTGTTTATGCTTGTTGGTCAAACTGCTGCTCAGATGTTTGGAGATTTGTATTTTCGTTCGCTTGTGCGTGATGATGCACTTTAGTGCTGAGTAACATCTTCCATGTGATGGTTAAAGATATTCTTAAGAAATGGATGTCACGCCTCAGCCTCTGAATGAATTCAAATTATGACAATCCGTCATCGTATATAGAGCATCTAATATACAAACAAATTAATAAACAAAAAATTTATACCGTAATTTTTATAAAATCAATAATTATACAACTATGAAATAAAAAGAATATTCGTAATAAAAATTTATTCAAAGAAAACTGATGGGGTCAATTGACTTCATGGGCTACAATGATCGCATCTGGACTTGGCCTCAGTAAGTCGGCCCCAACATTTCCTAGGTGGCAATTCCTAAGCAGCCTCAGCAATTTTTAGGCGGCCCCAGCAAGTCTTAGGCGGCTCGATAATTCCCAGACAATCTCGGCTATTTCTAGGCGGCCTTGCTGCTTTATTCGGCTCATTTTTGAACTCGGCCAGCTATGTTCGAAGAGTTTGAAAGCCCCGATCAAAGGATACGGTTAGCATTAAATAAGCTCGTCCTCTCGGCAGCAACAAATGTCCAGCATCCACGTCTTCTCTGGTAACGAATATGGAAGATCACCGTGAAGAGAGAGAACAAGTAAATAGGTCTGGCCCCATTTCCCTCTTTCCCCCCCCCCCCCCCCCCCCCCCCTCCCTCTCCCCTTTCTCTTTCTCTCCCTCCTTCCAACGATGGACACGGGAGATACTATAAGGGTCTGTTTGGATGGAAGGGAATGGAGGAGAGGGGAAGGAAAATGATGAGAAAGGTCATAAGTTCTCTTGTTTGGGAGGAGGGTGAAAAAAAAAAGAGGGGAAGGAAATGGGAGTAACAGATTCCCCTTCTTTTCCCCTCAACGAACGTAAATTTATTAACCCCCAAATCGGGAAGTAAGCTGGGGAGGAAAAAAAGTTTAAGTCATACTTTCTTGGAAGACCAAAATATCCTTCTCTATATCTATAACATTTTGACGGTTCATTCTCTAGTATAGGGTTTTTCTTTTCCTTCAACTCGCTGCTGTCTTCCGTTGCCTTCGTCACCGAGCACCGCCTTGAAACAGATCGTTACAAGATATGTCCATTATCCTCTGTTCAACCCTTTTCGTCCTCTGTGTTCGCTACCTTTGTTATCCTCTTCTAATCTTCTTTTTAGTTTTACTTTATTTTATTTTCTTCCAACTTATTTGCTTGCTGATGTGGAGAGATTTGAACGAACTAGTTCTGTTAGGCCTGGCTTGACGTTGTCCATTTCTGTGCACTCTTCCGACTACCTAAAACAAATAAGACAATCACAGCCCTTGGTCTTATCTGATGGATGAGAGTTCCATCGTTTGATCCAAGGTTCTGGACGAATTGGGTATAATTGTCACATATCTTTTTTCCTTCCCCTCCCCTCCTATCCAAACAAGATAATTCATATTACCTTCCTTTTTCCTCTCCTCCTATCCAAACAAGAGAAGAAGAATAATCTTTCCTTTTCCTTCCTTCCCCTTCTATCCCTTTTTTTCCTTTTACTCTTCCCTTCCTTCCCCTCCAAACATCCAAACATAGCCTAAAGGGAAGAAAGATAGGAGATGAATATGAGGAGGTGGAGGGGGCCAAGTCAAATGGCTTTGGCTTTGACTAGCTTTGACCCATCCTCTCCCCCCCTCTCTCCCTCTCCCTCTTCATGTCACGCCCGCAACCTGACGCCTAGGTCGGAGCCGATGCAAGGGTGATAGTGCGCATGGCGGAAGGTGTGATGAGGTTCGCCATACTTGGGTAGGAGCCCAAGTGACTTGGCTGGGTATGGCCAAGGGTCGGACGGATGCCCAGGGAGCGGGGTGTCAAGGAGCTTGGCGTTGCGCTAGTACTGCCAGGGCCGGCATAAGGATGAATGCCAAGGGCCATGGCGCACATGCGGATCCGACCACAGCGAGGTTCCATGGAGGGAACCTCACGCAGGGGAAGGAGACCCCGGCGTGACGTGACATAGCAGAGGCAGATGAAGCGTGGGGCAGGCCAGGAGGGCCGTTGCCAAGTTAGGCCGTGTAGACCGCGTGGGCCGAAGCGCAGCAACTAAAGGATGGCACGACACGGATGCAGGGCTATAGGAGGCCAACAACATGCGGAGTTGTTGCACAGACGCGTGGTACGCATGGCGGATGTGGAGACATGGTGAGCGGTTTTCAACTTCATAACTCTCAATGGACGGTTGCAATTACGGGGCGGTTGCCAAAACCGCCAAGCATATGGGCCGAGTGCACCTAGGCGCGCGCGGGGCGTGCGCACGATGGATGCACGACCAGGCGGTTGCATAACCACCTGGCTAGGAGCACGGTGAGGTGCGCCAGGGCGTGCGCGGGGCGAGCGCACGACTGGCGCACACTCGAGCGGTTGTCCAATCGCCCAGCCAAGTTGCAGACCGACCAGAACGTGCACACAGGAGGCGCGCACGACCAGCGGAGGCTGGGGGAGAGTGGGCCAAGTGGAAGTTGCCCGATAATCCACATGGCGAGGTTGAAGGCCATGATGCTAGGCGATTACATCATGGGTCAAGTGGCGTCTTATGTTGTGCCATGCGAGGGACATGGGCTCACATCATGGGAGAGTGGGCACCAACCAATAACCACGGGTGATTATCAACCGCCCCACTTGCCTAGTGGCGTGAGATAGTGGAAGGCATGGGTCCGACGGCTATAAAAGGACCATGCCATGGCATTGGGTTGGGAAGCAGTGTTGTAAGCACTTTGTGGCTAAAGTGCGGGTAGATTAGGGGAGAGATCTACTTACTCCTGGAGGCTTGTATCCTTTGTTGTATATGATCAATGAAGGTTGGGGATTCCCCGTAATTGTGCTTGTGTGTTTGGGTGAGGGAAGTGCGCGTAGTTTTCTAAGGGGCTACGGGACTTTGGTCGTGAGATGAGAGGCTGACTTAAGGGAGGACCTTAAGTGCCGCACGCTCAGGGCAGGCCTTAGAAAAAAAAACTACACCTGGGGCGTGACACTCCCTCTAACAATAGGCTGCATGAAGCCATCATGAGAAAGAGAATGAGGTGGGAGAGGGGGATACAACCCCATTCACTCTCTCTCTCTCCCTGCTATACCTCAGAGTCCTCAACCGTCATTCCGGTGATAAGATGATCCGTCCCACTTCAGCTCCATGCTCACCATGGATCCCGACGAGAGGCCCACCTTTGAACTCTGCTCTGGCCCCATCCCAGCTCCACTTCTAGCCATGGCCTCTTTCTTGGTTGCTCTTGTCTTCCACGAATATAACATCCTGAAAACCTTGTAATTTATTGAACATATTAATGACATTTTTCATTTGAAATGAAAGTCAGAGAGTTTTAGTGAAGTGTGGGTGTGTTGGCCTTTTGATAAATGTAAAGAGAAGAAATTTTGGAGCAAACGAGTGTATTTTTGAGTGCTAATGAGTTTGATTTAAGAAATTGAGAGATTTAAGTTTTAATAGGCTTAAATCACAAGAAAAATCAAGTTTAGTTTGAGTTTTATCCTTAAATGATGTTTTTAGTATTTAGAGTCAACTCTAATTAGAGTGGAGTCGATTCTGGTACGGTTTTGAACTTTGGCACGCTTTGGAGTCGACACCTGCAAAGGGAGAGTCAATACCTGCAGAGAAAAACAGAAGGTTAACATTTCTATTGCAATATTGGAGCTGAGTCGACTCTAAGACGGGAGATTTTCTGGGTTAAATATTAAAAATTTCATATCTATTTCGTTTTAAGTCCAATTTGAGTGTCGTTTGAACCGTTGGATTTCTAAAATCGAGCTTTTCAAGATGCTAAAGCCTTTTCTTAGAAATGTTATATAAAAGTATTGATTTAAAAAAATAATAATATGGGCTATAAATCGATTAAAAAATGTTATATCGGGGGCAAAATGGAAAAGGCTCCGATGTCAATTGCTAATTGTGTTAAGGGCAATTTGGAAAAGAAAATCTAAGGGCAAACTATCATGGTTATGAGTGAGCCATGTGTTTTCTAAAAAGTGTGCATTAAGAGTGTTTAAGGACAAATAGGAAATTGGCATGCCTTAGCCCTTAAGTTACCCATGACTTGGCCCCCAAGTCATTAGAGAAAAAGGAAAAATGTGGGTTCAGCCAGAGAAAAGAAAGAAAGAAAAAGAGAGAAAGAAGATAAGAAAAGAGAGGAAGGAAAGAAGAAGAAGAAGAAGAGAAGAAAGAGGAAGGGAAAGAGAAGCTTGGGTTAGTGTTTGACTCCATGTAAGCTATAGCTTCCCTAGATCTTGCATGACTTTAGATTTTCTTAGATTATTGTATTTTGAGGTAATAGTGAAAGTAACCTTGAGTAGAGAAAGGGTGGAAGAAAATAATGAGATATTAGAGGATAGAGCATGTATGCATGCATGATTTCATGGAAAAACCTCGTGTGGAGGTAATCCTAATAGCTATTATATCTCTATGTTGACGTAGGTCAAGAAGGTTATTCCAGGAAAGCCGGAATACCAGAGTTGAGTACCAGTTGAAGAGTAACCTGCTAAGGTGAGTGGGTTTCTCATCTAACAATGAAAAGTTAATTTGAGCTAGTATAATGAGACTAATACCTAGTTGTGGTATGTTATGTTTAGTAGAGTATTGTGTGTGTTTTAAATTTGAGAAATGAGAACATGATATTCTAAAACATGAGTCTTGAGCATGAGTTTTAAGCATAAAGAAATAAGCTTGAGTTTTGAGCATGAGTTTTAAGCATAAAGAAATAAGCATGAGTTTCAAAAAGGGGATGGTTGATATATGCATGGCATAATTGCATGATAAAGCTTTACAAATGATATATTTTGATGTATGTATCATATTGAGCATCATGCAGCTATGGGACTAATCACCCTTTAGACTGTACTGTAGTATAGCATTGCACACTACTATTGAGCTGGCACCTCCTTGCGAATTGATCGTACGATGAACCCCGGAATCAGGGGTGAGTGCACGCTTGACCAGGCCAGTGGGTAGGTTGTAAGCAGCCCGTGGGGGCATGAATCATAGCTCAGTGGAGCTGATTACTATATATAGCTCGTGGGGGCAGAGAGAAAACCCGAGGTTCCAAGGTTAACGAACAAAGCACTTTGCCGGGTGAACCACACGGGTAAGGGGTGCTATTTATGCGGGGATCCTGTTGCTAGTCACGCACCCGATGAGAGTACACCTGCAGGAGGGCGACTGTAGGGTGGTACCTTAGAGGCATTACACACACAACCCAGTATCATGAGATTTAAAAGCATATATTGTGATATAAAAAGGGCCAGTGGGCTAAGTAGTTATCCCAAGAGGGAGAGTTTACATGAGATGCCAGTGGACAAGCAGATTCTGATGGGAATCTGGGAATTTAATAAAGAAAGTCTTGGCTATAGATAAAGAATGCATATCTTCATATTGTAATGCATGGATTTTTATCTTAATGAGTTATCTTTCAGTGAAAAGTTATTGTAGAGTATTTCAGTACTAGTATATTATTTAAAGAATAAGCTACATTTTACTTTATCTGATATCATGTTAAAAATATACTTTAAGTTATACAAGCTATATAGTATCAGCATACGGTTAATAATGTGAGGTTATGGTTCTCTATTTCTTCATAGTTAGATGGTTATCCAGTCATTGGGACTTAGGTCTCACCCCTCTATGATTAAAATTTACTATCAGATCAGTGAGTATTTCTGCCAGGATCGCAGGATAAGCAGGACCAACCTTAGCTGGTGAAACTTGCTTGGATGCAAGGGGGTGTAGATGATAGCCATGTACATTGAGTTAGTGTGGGGTGATATTGTATATTTGTATATGTGTATGTGTACAGTGAGATGTGGTGATGTATTAGACTTATTTGAATATGGATACGAGACTTATGTTTTGGAGAAAATTTGAGTATGATATATGTACTTATGATTTTGATATCGATTGTGAATGTGATCTTATAAACTGCCTGAGGAATGTCATGAAAAATGTTATCTGAGCAGGTTGATCCCTAGTATTGATTTGAGTAATGTGCATATATAATTGAGATGAAAAAAAAGTTTTTAACATGATGTATTTTCGTGTGTCTGCCACTTATGATAATTAGTTGGGGTTCTCTAGCTCTTTATGGAGCGCTACATAAAGACTAAAAACTCTATCGATTATCATAGGTGTGCAGGTGTGCTGTCGGTGGCCCTAGAGACAAGGGGAGCTGACAAGTTTTGGTATCAAAGCCCTAGGCTATTAGGTCCTAGGGGAATAAGTATGAGTATGAGTCTAGGATGATTACATGATTATGATTATAGTTATTGAATGATGAAACTGATGTAATGAATATTGTCTTGTAGGACGATTACTACAAACATCTAAAGAGACAGAGCAATCCTCAGGCTGGGATAGAAGCAAAGCTCAAAGTAGACCCAGAAGGTCAGTTAGAAGAAGTCAAATTGATAGAATGGCTTCTAGTGATTCCACCGAGCCAGTATCTAATGAGGCTAGGGTGAGGCATCTTCAGAGAAGATGCCAGAGTCTTCTTCACAGTCTATTACCCCTGTGCCAGTAGACCCATCTCGGGCACAGACTCAGGGGCCTAGTATGCTAGAGTTGGTAGGCATGATTACTCAGGTTGTGGTAGCAGCTGTGGGTGCTAGTTCCAGCCTTCCATCTAAAAATTTGGAGGTTGTGAGAATGTGGAAAGAGCCAGAAAGTTGGGGGCTCTGGAGTTCCAGGGAACTACTGATCCTATTCAGGCCGGGGCATGGCTGCAGAGGATCGAGAGGGTATTTGATGTGATGGGATGCTCTGAGGAGCAGAGGCTAGGTATTGCCACCTTTTTACTGGAGGGTAGAGCCCAGAGTTGGTGGAGATCTATTTATAGCAGGCAGCCCCAGGGAGTGGAGTTGTCATGGGAAGATTTTAGAAGAGATTTCATCAGCAATATTATTCTGAGATTTATAGGGATCAGAAGAGAGGGATTTTTTAGTCTGACTCAGGGGAGAATGTCTGTGGCAGATTATGAAGCCACTTTTGTTGAGTTATCTCAGTTTGCTAGGGCCTTGGTGACTGATGAGAGGGAGAGATGCCGACTATTCCAGGATGGATTGAATCTCCCTATTAAAGCCAAGATCCGTATGCAGACCTATAATAGTTATTCTGAGTTGGTGCAGGGAGCACTCAAAGCCGAGGAGATTGAAAAAGAATATGAGTAGGAGGCAGGATAGAATGAAAAGAAGTGCTCCTAGTTATTCTTCTGCTCCGGAGGGACTCAGCCATTTAAGAAACCCCAGAGGACTGGACAGTTTTATTCTGGGTTTAGAGCCCCTGGTGATGTGGGCAGGAGATCAGTATCTGTGTCAGCATCTAGCCCAGCTCAAAGAAAGCCTTATGGGGGTGTGCCTCAGGTTGCCACCAGCAGGGTGTCTGGTGATGTAGGGGAGCAGGGTCGTCCTTCTGGTGGAGGAGAAATATACCTCCATGTAATGTATGTGGGAACTTCATTTGGGAGAATGTAAGAGGGGCAATAAGGGATGTTATATTTGTGGTGATCTAGGTCACCTGAAGAGAGATTGCCCTAGGAGAGGGCAGCAGGCTGGTGGGCTTCCTCAGGGGCCAGTAATGCCAAGGGGACAGCCTAGTAGGAGGGGTGATGGTAGTGTGTGGCTTCAGCCAGTCAGGTGGGGCCTAATGTAATCAGCCAGGAGAGGTCATCTAGTATTCCGAGGGCCGAGGCCATAGTGTTTGCCATGACCAGGCAGGAGGCTCAGATTGATCCTGATATGGTGACAGGTATGCTACCCATCGATAATCATGATGCTTATATTTTGAATTAGATTCTGGAATCCTACAGTTACATTAGACCCAGTATATATGCACCTACCATGTGAGTTTTTCTAAGCCAAGGATCGATGATTTGTTTGATCAGCTAGTGAGATGATCTGAGATCTGGGTATCATCAATGAGATATGGTCAGATATGGTCATTATGAGTTCTTGGTGATGCCATTTGGCTTGACAAATGCTCCAGCTGCTTTTATGGGTCTGATGAATCAAGTATTTCAGAGTATCTAGATAAATTTGTGATAGTATTCATTGATGACATCTTGATTTATTCTAGAAGTAGTGAAGAGCATGAACAGCATCTGAGGACAGTTTTGCAGATATTAAGAGAAAAGCAATTATATGCAAAGTTTAGTAAAAGTGAATTTTGGCTGGATGAGGTAAAGTTCTTGGGACATGTAGTTTCAGCCGAAGGTATTATGGTAGATCCTCAAAAGATTGAAGCTATAGTGAATTGGGTATCACCTACCAATCAGACTGAGGTGAGGAGTTTCTTGGGGCTAGCAGGATATTATAGAAGATTTATAGAAAATTTCTCGATTTTGGCTTCTCCTATGACTAAGCTGCTTAGAAAGAATATCAAGTTTGATTGGTCTAATGAATGCCAGAAGAGTATGGATGAATTGAAAAAGAGATTAACCTCAGCCCCAATTCTAATACTCCCTGATAGTGCCAGTGATTATGTGATCTATAGTGATGCCTCATTGAAGGGTTTGGGGTGTGTTTTAATGCAGAATGGGAAAGTGGTGGCTTATATATCTAGACAGTTGAGATCCCATGAAAAGAATTACCCCACCCATGATTTGGAGTTAGCTGCTGTTATATTTGCATTGAAGGTTTGGAGGCACTACTTGTATGGAAGAAGATGCCAGATATTTACTGATCATAAGAGCTTGAAATATATTCTGACCCAGAAGGAATTGAATTTAAGGCAGAGAAGATGGATTGAATTGATTAAAGACTATGATTGCACTATTGAGTATCACCCAGGGAAAGCTAATGTTGTGGCTGATGCCTTGAGTCGAAAGTCTATGGCCACATTGGCTTCTATCAGAACCGTACAGCTACCCTTGATGATTGAGTTAAGGAGGTTAGATGCAGAGCTAGCTGTAGAAGAATCAGGAGCCTTGTTGGCTACTTTCAGAGTGAGACCCCAAATGCTAGGAAATAAGAGAAGCTCAGTTGCTAGATCTACAGTTGCTTAAAGCTAGAGATTTAATTCAGAGTGGGTCTCAGTCAGAGTTTTCTGTTAGAGGTGATGGAGTGTTATTATTCAAGGGCAGAGTTTGTGTGCCAGCTGTGGAATCAGTGAAAGATCAGATTTTAAGGGAAGCACATAGCTCAGCTTATTCAATGCATCCAGGTAGTACTAAGATGTATAGAACTATCAAACAGAATTACTGGTGGAATGGTATGAAAAAGGAGATAGCTGAGTATGTATCTAAATGTTTGGTGTGTCAGCAGATTAAGGCTGAACATCAGTGTCCAGCTGGCAAGCTTCAGCCTCTATTTGTGCCAGAGTGGAAATGGGAGCATATAACTATGGATTTTGTTGTAGGACTCCCAAAGACCAGAAGGGGCAATGATGCTATATGGGTGATAGTTGATAGATTGACTAAGTCTGCTCATTTTCTGCCTATTAAGATTGTCTTTACCTTGGATAGATTAGCAGAATTATATGTGCATGAAATTGTGAGTAGGCATGGTGTGCCAGTATCTATAGTATCAGATAGAGATCCAAGGTTTACATCTCAATTTTGGGCAGAATTACAGAAAGCTTTGGGGACTAAATTGAGGTTCAGTACAGCATTTCATCCCCAAACTGATGGTCAGTCAGAGAGAACCATCCAGACACTGGAGGATATGCTGAGAGCTTGTGTCATGGAATTTTCTGGTAGCTGGGATGATCATCTGCCTTTAGTAGAGTTTGCTTACAATAACAGCTACCATTCTAGCATTGATATGGCACCATATGAGGCCTTGTATGGGAGAAAATGTAGAACTCCAGTGTGTTGGGATGAGGAGGGAGAGAGAAGGCTGTTAGGCCCTGAGTTAGTGCAGCTTACAGCAGATCAAGTTAAAATATAAGAGCTAAATTAAAGGCAGCCCAGGATAGACAGAAGAGCTATGCAGATAAAAAGCATAGAGAGGTAAAGTTTGAGGTTGGAGATAGAGTCTTTCTGAAGGTATCTCCTTGGCGAGGTATTATGAGATTTGGAAAGAAAGGCAAGTTGAGTCCCAGGTATATTGGACCCTATGAAATTCTGGAAAGAGTTGGGACACTAGCTTATAGATTGGCTTTACCTCCAGAGTTATCTCAGATTCATAATGTATTTCATGTATCAATGCTTAGGAGGTATGTGCCGGATTCCTCTCATGTGATTCAGTCTGAGACTATAGAGTTACAGGGGATTTATCATTTGCAACAGAACCAGTGAAGATCTTGAGTAGGGAGATTAAGCAGCTCCGCAGTAAAAGAATTCCATTAGTTAAGGTGCAATGGTTAAATCATCAAAAAGAGGAGGCTACATGGGAGAGAGGATGAGATGAGATTGAAGTACCCCCATCTATTTGAAAATATATCTAGCTAAATTTCGGGACGAAATTTCTTAAGAGGGGGAGAATTGTAACATCCTGAAAACCTTGTAATTTATTGAACATATTAATGGCATTTTTTATTTGAAATGAAAGTCAGAAGAGTTTCAGTGAAGTGTGGGTGTGTTGGCCTTTTGATAAATGTAAAGAGAAGAAATTTTGGAGCAAACAGTGTATTTTTAAGTGCTAATGAGTTTGATTTAAGAAATTGAGAGATTTAAGTTTTAATAGGCTTAAATCACAAGAAAAATCAAGTTTAGTTTGAGTTTTATCCTTAAATGAGTTTTTAATATTTAGAGTCGACTCTAATTAGAGTGGAGTCGACTCTGGCACGGTTTTGAACTTTTGGCACGCTTTGGAGTCGACACCTGCAGAGGGGAGTCGACACCTACAGAGAAAAATAGAAGGTTAACATTTCTGTTTATTGGAGCCGACACCTATTTTTGCTGGAGCCGACACCAAATCTGTTGGAGCCGACTCTAAGACGGGAGATTTTCTGGGTTAAATCTTGAAAATTTCATATCTATTTCGTTTTTAAGTCCGATTTGAGTGCCGTTTGAACCGTTGGATTTATAAAATCGAGCTCTTCAAGTTGGTAAAGTCTTTTCTTAGAAATGTTATATAAAAGTATCGATTTAAGTAAAAAATGATAATCTGGGCTATAAATCGATTAAAAAATGTTATATCAGGGGCAAAATGGGAAAAGGCTCCGATGTCAATTGCTAATTGTGTTAAGGGCAATTTGGAAAGAAAATCTAAGGGCAAACTATCATGGTTATGAGTGAGCCATGTGTTTTCCAAAAAGTATTCATTAAGAGTGTTTAAGGGCAAAATAGGAAATTGGCATGCCTTAGCCCTTAAGTTACCCATGACTTGGCCCCCAAGTCATTAGAGAAAAAAAAAACGTGGGTTCAGCCAGAGAAAAGGAAGAAAGAAAGAAAGAGAGAAAGAAGAGAAGAAAAGAGAGGAAGAGGAAGAAGAAGGAGAAAAAAAGAGGAAGAGAAAGAGAAGCTTGGGGTTTGTGTTTGACTTCAGGTAGCTATAGCTTCCCTAGATCTTGCATGACTTTAGATTTTCTTAGATTATTGTATTTTGAGGTAATAGTGGAAGTAACCTTGAGTAGAGAAAGGGTGAAGAAAATAATGAGATATTAGAGGATAGAGCATGTATGCATGCATGGTTTCGTGGAAAACCTCGTGTGGAGGTAATCCTAATAGCTATGTTAACGTAGGTCAAGAAGGTTATTCCAGGGAGCCGGAATACCGGAGTTGAGTACCAGTTGAGGAGTAACCTGCTAAGGTGAGTGGGTTTCTCATCTAACAATGAAAAGTTAATTTGAGCTAGTATAATAAGACTAATATCTAGTTATGGTATGTTATGTTTAGTAGAGTATTGTGTATGTTTTAAATTTGAGAAATGAGAACCTAGTACATGATATTCTGATACATGAGTTTTGAGCATGAGTTTTAAGCATAAAGAAATAAGCTTGAGTTTTGAGCATGAGTTTTAAGCATAAAGAAATAAGCATGAGTTTCAAAAGGGGATGGTTGATGTATACATGGCATAATTGCATGATAAAGCTTTACAAATGATATATTTTATGTATGTCATATTGAGCATCAGGCAGCTATAGGGCTGATCACCCTTTAGACTGTACTGTAGCATGAGCATTGCACACTACTATTAAGCCGGCACCTCCTTGCGAATTGATCGTACGATGAACCCTGGAATCAGGGGTGAGTGCACGCTTAACCAGGCCAGTGGGGCAGGTTGTAAGCAGCCCGTGGGGCATGAATCATAGCTCAGTGGAGCTGGTTACTATATATAGCCCGTGGGGCAGAGAGAAAACCCGAGGTTCCAGGGTTAAGGAACAAAGCACTTTGCCAGGTGAACCGCACGGGTAAGGGGTATTTTTGCGGGGATCCTGTTGCTAGTCACGCACCCGATGAGAGTACACCTGCAGGAGGGCGACTGTAGGGTGGTACCTCAGAGGCATTAGACACACAGCCCAGTATCATGAGATTTAAAAGCATATATTGTGATATAAAAAGGGCCAGTGGGCCAAGTAGTTATCCCAAGAGGGAGAGTTTACATGAGATGCCAGTGGGCAAGCAGATTCCGATGGAAATCTGAGAATTTAATAAAGAAAGTCTGGGCTATAGATAAAGAATGCATATCTTCATATTGTAATGCATGGATTTTTATCTTAATGAGTTATCTTTCAGTAGAAGTTATTGTAGAGTATTTCAGTACTGGTATATTATTTGAAGAATAAGCTACATTTTACTTTATCTGATATCATGTTAAAAATATACTTTGAGTTATACAAGCTATATAGTTAAAACATACGATTAATAATGTGAGGTTATGGTTCTCTATTTCTCCATAGTTAGATGGTTATCAGTCATTGGGACTTAGGTCTCACCCCTCTATGATTAAAATTTACTTTAGATCAGTGAGTATTTCTGCCAGGATCGCAGAATAAGCAGGACCGAACCTTAGCTAGTGAAACTTGCTTGGATGCAAGGGGGTGTAGATGATAGCCATGTACATTGAGTTAGTATGGGGTGATATTGTATATTTGTATATGTGTATATGTACAGTGAGATGTGGTGATGTATTAGACTTTTTGAATATGGATACGAGACTTATGTTTTGGAGAAAATTTGAGTATGATATATGTACTTATGATTTTGATATCGATTGTGAATGTGATCTTATAAACTGCCTGAGGAATGTCATGAAAAATGTTATTTGAGCAGGTTGATCCCTAGTATTGATTTGAGTGATGTGCATATATAATTGAGATGATAATAAAAAGTTTTTAACATGATGTGTTTTCGTGTGTCTGCCACTTATGATAATTAGTTGGGGTTCTCTAGCTCTTTATGGAGCGCTACATAAAGACTAGCAAAACTCTATCCGATTACCATAGGTGTGCAAGTGTGCTGTCGGTGGCCCTAGAGAGAAGGGGGAGCTGACAACGAACCAAGCCCAAGAACATCCCGAGTCCATATTCTGGCCCCGGCTTCGTCCTTCGTGCCGGTCTCCTCCGATCTTCCCTAACAGACTTTCATGGCTCTAGATGATTTCTTCCAGTTCCAACGACTCCTTAGCAGCCTCCCAAGTGGCTCCTCCCAGGAGGCCCCATCCTAGGCAGCCTCTTCTCCTAGCTCCATCCTAGGCAGCCTCATCCTGGGCGGCCCCATCCTATGCGGCCCGACTCCCAGACACTATCAGTCGTCCCGGCTTCCCAACTTGCTCCCGGCTCTAGCACCAGCCTGCTTCTAGTCTTCGGTTCCCGACTCCACCATGGATAGTTCCTGATTCTAGGAGCATCATCCGAGCCCAACTCCATGACCCCTGTTTCGACTGCTCCCGGCCATGGATGGCTTAGTCCTAACTCCACGGCTCCTGATCCAATTGGGAGCCCAGAAGACTTTATTCCTGCTCTGTTCTCTGCTCTGACTCCAACCTCTTCATCATGCTCACCTCCCTCTATCGCATCTGGAGGCTAGAAATGGCCTGAGAAGAAAACGCCCGCTTCATCGACACTGCTGAATGCTGGTCCTTCATCACCCAGAGTCTCCTTAGGTACTTCCAGCTTTACCTGGGGATGTCAATGGATTAATGACTCTGACTTGGTTCCAGCGACCACCCGAGCAGTACCCTAGCAGCCATATTGTGGGGCCCACATGCTTGGCTCCATCGTCACTGTACGTACAGAGCATCACGGACAACTTGATGGAATGTCTAAGTCAAGCAGCACCCACCAACCAACTGTAGCCACCCAATCTGACGGGTAGCGTCTGTAGCTCTGACATACCACCAGGAGCAAGCCATGTTGTTGCTGCCCTTATCATAAAGAGGACAAGAGATCATGCTCCAAGGCAGACTCCAAGCTTCCCAAATAAGCCTCACTATTGCTGCCATCATCTTAAATGTTCTAACAAGTAGCAGCACCTCAAATCTTACATACATCAGCCATGGCATCCCATCCATAAAAGTCATCATTCATCATGAGGCCCCAACCACTCAGACCAGATGAGTCCCAAAAGTCATGGTCTATCATGAGACTTCACGTGACTCATTCCATCACTAGATGATAAGGCTTCAAACTTTCTAAGCAAGCCACACAAAGTCCATATATAAATAAATTGGGTAAGAGGGACCCTATGATCATGTAACCACAACAACACTCCTAAATGCTCATTCTTGCTCACAGAAAGCTCTTCTCTAAGCCTCTCTCTCTCTCTTTCGAGTTCTCAAGCTTACGGTTGTTGTCCAGAGCATTGACTTGAGCGTCGGAGGGTTCTTGTCAGAATCTTTGGTCTTCGAAACTTTTTGCAAGCTCTCAGATGCGAGAAGCTCGCCAGAAGATCCCGAGCTCACTGGAAAGGGTGACCGGCGCTCGCAGACGTTCAAGGAAGGATGATCTGGCAACAACAATAACTAAAAAGATAAACCAGCAGGTGTATATATAGTTTTAGCATTTTTTATGTTATCATTTATTAAATGGTTCGCATATCATCCCTTATTTAATGGTTTCATATCATCATAGATTAAATAATTTTAATGACATTACTTAATTAATTATTTATAATCATGGGTTATGATCAACAGGGCTAGAGCACCGTATTTTAACATTTTAGATGAATTTTGGTATCTATTATCATGCCATCACATAACGAAATAAGAATTCATATCTCTCTTTAATTAATACTTATTGATTTGTTTGTAACTGCCTATCATATGATCAAGTTCTTTCTATTGTTTATTTTCTATAATAATATTCTATTAGTATATTTATTTTTATCTTAATATTATAAAGTTATCATGATAATAAGTTCATTTTGTTTATGCAGTATTTAGCATTATTTCAACTTTATAATTAATAACTATTTAATAAAGTATTGTTAATATCAAATTCATAATTTAAATAACAGTAATAATAATAACAATACTTAGTGTTAAAATATCCATACTAAATACATAGAGAAAACATTCAACAACCTTCAGCATCACCAGATGAAGCTCAACCCTTGCAAATGCGCATTTGGGGTCACTGCCAGAAAATTCCTGGGCTTTCTGGTGACCTAGCGGGGGATTAAAGCAAACCCAGAGAAGATTCAGGCCATTTTCGATATGAGACAACCAATCAATAAAAAAAGAGGTGCAACGGCTTATCGGGAGAGTAGCCACTCTAAGTCGGTTCCTGTCAAGATCTGTTAAAAATGCCTACCTTTCTTCAAAGCCCTACACAAGGCGAACGATTTTGAGTGGACGGAGAGCTGCCATAAAGCCTTCGAGGAACTGAAGGAGTTTCTGTCCACTCCACCATTATTGTCAAATCCAAGGGAAGAAGAAAGGCTCTTTCTTTATCTTGCTGCCTCCTCAAAGACAGTCAGCTCTATTCTAGTGCGCCTCGACTCTGACGGAGCGCAGAAGCCTGTTTACTATACTAGCCAAATGCTCTACGACGTGGAAGTCAGGTATTCTAGAACTAAAAAAATTATTTTTGCTCTAATCATTTTTGCTCAGTGCCTCAGGCCATACTTTCAAGCCCATCCAATCGTAGTGCTCATATACCAACCTCTTAGAGTTATCCTAGCTCGTCCTGACACTTTCGATCGATTGGCTAAATGTGAAATTAAATTGAAAGAATTTGATCTTTCATTCTAATCCAGATATGCCTAAAGTCCCAAGTGTTGACAAATTTCCTGGTGGAATGCACCTGGACTGAGGAGCCACATGAAGATTTCCCAATGATATGTTCAGACGCCAGTGAGAACATGGTAGAGACCTGGATCCTCCATGTTGATGGCGCCTCTAATCCTCAAGGCAGCAGGGTTGGTCTTATTCTTGCTAACCCAGAGGATGTAGTGCTGGAGTACGCTCTCAGTTTCCTCTTTAAAGTTACAAATAATTAAGCCAAGTATGAAACCTTATTGGCCGGAATCAAACTCGCGTGGGAGTTTAGAATACAGCATCTCAGGGCCTTCACCGACTCCCAGCTTATCTCCGAACAAATCACTGAAGAGTATGAAGCTCGAGACCCCATTATGTCTCGATATCTGAATAAGCTCAAGTCATTGATCTCCTCATCAGCCTATTTTACTGTTAGCTATATTTCCAGAGGCGAAAACGCCAGAGCCGATGCCTTATCACGGTTAGCCACCTTGGCGAATAACACTCTGGGAGGAACATATGTTGAGCACCTAGAAACTCCAAGTAATGATGCAGTAGAAGAAGTTCTACCAGTCACACAGGAGTCAATGTGGATGGATGCCTACATCCGCTACCTCACTGATGGTACTCTTCCTGTTGATCACGTAGAGGCCAAGCTACTCAAGTGGAGGGCTTCCAAGTTCGTACTCTGAATGGGCAATTATATAAGAAGTCATTCTCTTATCCCCTTCTTAAACATGTTAGCCCTACAGACGCCAATTATATCCTTAGAGATATCCATGAAGGCATATGTGGGAATAATTTGAAGAAAAAATCACTGGCATATAAGGCTCTTCGCCAGGGATATTATTGGCTCACTATGCGAAAGGATACTGCTAAGCTAGTCCAGAAGTACGACAACTGCCAGAGATATTCTAATGTCCAACAGCAGCTAGCCTATCAGCTGAGTCCGCTCTTTGCCCCATGGCCCTTCGCTCAATGGGGGATGAATATCCTTGGACCGTTCTCCCCAGCTTCATATCAAAGGAGGTTCTTGCTTGTTACCATCAATTACTTCACCAAATGGGTCGAAGTCGAGGCGTTAGCCAAAATAATTGAGAGCAAGGTGAAGGCATTTTTCTGGAAGTCTATTATCTATCGTTTCGGGCTACCCCGCACTCTCATCACCAACAATGGTAGGCAATTCGATAATGCTACATTCAAGACCTTCTGCACCGAGCTGAATATCTGCCACCGATTCACTTCTGTCGGACATCCGCAAACTAATGGAGAAGCAAAAGTTAAGAATCGAACCATCCTTCAGGGACTCAGAACCCGATTGGATGAGTTCAAGGGCAGATGGGTGGAGGAATTCCCAAATGTACCATGGGCATATCATACAACCCCAAGAATCCCTATAGAAGAAACTCCTTTCAGTCTCGTCTTCGAATCTGAAGTAGTCATCCTGGTGTAGATCGGCCTTTTAAGTCCCCGAGAGGAGCTATACAATGAAAAAGACAATCCTTATCAACTAAAAGCTAGTCTTGACTTTATCGATGAGGTGTGGGACTAGGATCGGCTTAAGATGGCTGTTTTTTGCCAATGAACAGCAAGATATTACAACGCTCGGGTCCGCCTATAGACCTTTTGCTCTGAAGATCTAATTCTTAGAAGGACCAAGGTATCTAAGCCAACCGAAGGGGGCAAGCTATCTCCAAACTGGGAGGGGCCCTATCGGGTCACCGAAGCACTTCACCAAGGAGCGTATCGAATCAAAGAGCTCAACAGGTGATCAATCCCACGCACTTAGAATGCAGATAACCTTCACCGATATTATTAGTAGTAAGTGTATTCAACCAATGAATGTAAGAAGATCATCAAATTTTGCCTTCCTATCCAACTTGGAAAGTTTCATAATTTTAAAAGGCTCTCGGCGGCCCCACAATCATAAGGTCACCCCTGGGCCGGTCGAGAAACCCTCGAGGTAGTTTTAAAAGGCTTTCGGTGGCTCCGCGATCATAAGGTCACCCCTGGGCCGATCGAGAAACCCTTGAGGCAGTTCAAGACCTATGGTTTCGGCGGCCCCGAGTCATCTCCCAAGCTGAACGAAAAACTTCTGAGGTAGTTTAAAAAGGCTCTCGACAGCCCCGCGATCATAAGGTTACCCCTAGGCCGGCAGAGAAACCCCCAAGGCGGTTCAAGACCTATGTTCTGACAACCCTGAGTCAACTCCTGGGCCAGCTGAAAAACCTTCGAGGTAGTTTTAAAAGGTTCTCGGCGTCCTCGCGATCATAAGGTCACCCTCGGACTGATCAAGAAACCCCTGAGGTGGTTCAAGACCTATGGTTTCGGTGGCCTTGAGTTGACTCTCAGGTCGATCGAGAAACCTCTGAGGTAGTTTTAAAAGGCTCTCAGTGGCCTCGCGATCATAAGGTCATCCCAGGGCCAACCGAGAAACCCCTGAGGCGGTTCAAAACCTATGGTTCCGGCACCTCCAAGTCGACTCTCGAGCCGACCAAGAAACCCTCGAGGTAGTTTTAAAAGGCTTTCGGCGACCCCACGATCATAAGGTCATCCTCGGGCTGGCCGAGAAACTCCCAAGGTAGTTCAAGACCTATGGTTTTGGCGGCCTCGAGTCGACTCCCGGGCCGAGAGTCGACTCGAGAAACCCTCGAGGTAGTTTCAAAAGTCTCTCGGTGGCCCTGAGTCGATCCCGAAATGGTTGAGAAATCCCCGAGGTAGTTTCAAAAGTCTCTCGGCGGCCCCACGATCATAAGATCACCCCTGGTCCGATCGAGAAACCCTCGAAGTGGTTCAAGACCTATGGTTCAGGCAGCCCCGAATCGACTTCTGGGCCGACCGAGAAACCTCCAAGGTAGTTTTAAAAGGCTTTTGACGGCCTCACGATCATAAGGTCACCCTTGGGCCAACTGAGAAACTCCCAAGGCGGTTCAAGACCTATGGTTCCGGCGGCCTCAAGTCGACTCTCGGACTTGCCGAGAAACCTCTGAGGTAGTTTTAAAAGGCTTTTGGTGGCCCTGCGATCATAAGGTCACCCCCGGCCCAGCAAAGAAACCCCCGAGATGGTTTAAGACTTATGGTTTCGATGGCCCCGAGTCGACTCCTGGGCTGGCTAAAAAAACCCTCGAAGTAGTTTCAAAAGGCTCTTGATGGCCTCGCAATCATAAGGTCATCCCCGGGCCGATCGAGAAACTCCCGAGGCGGTTCAAGGCCCATGGTTCCGATGGCCCCGAGTCGACTCCCGGGCTAGCCGAGAAACCCTCGAGATAGTTTTAAAAGGCTTTCGATGGCCCCGCGATCATAAGGTCACCCCCGGACCAGCCAAAAAACCCCTGAGGCGGTTCATGACCTATGGTTCCGATGGCCTTGAGTTGATTCTCTGATCGACCAAGAAACCCTCAAGATAGTTCCAAAAGGCTTTCAGCGGCCCGCGATCATAAGGTCACCCCGGGCCAGCCGAGAAACCCCAAGATTGAGTTCTTATCAGTGAATCAAAAATTTCTCGATCTTCCTCATTTATAATTGAGTTCTTATTAGGGCTAGTGTCGAGATTGCCTCAACCCATCCTCACTCCATCCATATGGGCATAGAAAAATCAGGATTTTCAACCCTTAATTTTGGAGGGCAGATCAAGTTTAAGGGTTCTTTTGGGTTTGGAGGCGAAGCTCCACCATTCGGCTTTATTAGGGTTACGGAGTTTGTACAAAGCCCAAAACAAGGAGACTAGGGCAGAAAGGCCATAAAAATGGCAAAGCACAATGAAGGCACAGATAATCCGAATGAAGTTTAGAGTTAATTGCGTCAGAATGATATCATACCTATTTAAGAGATTGAGGAAGAAAGGATGAAAGGGAAGACGGAGCCCACTCCTAAAAAATTTCTCGTACATGTCAACCCCACCTGACTGGCTAGAGGTTACTCTATCATTGAAATAGGGGATAGAAAGACAAACACTATCAGGTATCCTATACTTGGCCCTAAGGTCCTATATCTCTTGAGGGGACTGGTGGAAGCTATTCCCTTCGGACCGGCAGACTCAGAAACGACAACTGGAGGGGATGTCGGATGACTTGATGGTAGAGGAGAGATTCTAGGTGGCGCTTGGGCTATGGCCATGAATGGAGATGCCATCGGACGCCCAACGCCGTGCTCGAAAGATCTCATCCTCGGAAGGTTTGACCATGGGACTCTTATCCTTTCTATTGGAGCTAGGATCCATAAGGAAGAAAGGAAAGGGACGAAGAGATGAAAGAGACTAACCTAAAGAATCAGAGAGACAAGCAAACACTCAGGACTCAGAGGGCAAAGAAGGCACAAAGAAAGTACTGGAGACATGAAGGACTCGAAGAGACGGGCGGGATGATCTTTATACATGATTTTCAAAATGTTCTGCCCACTATAGCGCCACGCGGAGGCCTATAAGTGGAAGTTACATTCAGCTATCAAAAGACTCTTCGCTATCCGAGATATAATGCCTCGGTGATGCTTGGGGGCGCGATCCGCGCCCAATGATGGGACTTGGATAAGAGCGATCCAATATTAATAATGGTGCCCCACCTTTTTAGTCAATCGAAAGGTATTTTCCTTGGTCTCCCTGCGGATCACATCACTTTTGGTACCATTCCTTAAATGAAGAAGAGACTTCAAGGAGACTTTACCTCTTCGATGGCACGTGCCTGCCCCCACTAATTAATGGCGCACAAAGCTCAACAAGGACGGAAGACCTTACGCTCCTTTCCCTTGGCAAGTGCAAGGCACATGAGTGCCAAAACTCAGGAGCGAGAGGGCATCTGATGTGACTGATAAAAGCCACGTTGAAGTTAATGGCCGAAATTACTTGACGGTGGAAGCTGAAAGGATGTTGACGGCCCTGGTTCTGAGGCAACCCTAGCTCCTAGGTGGCCCCGACTCTGAGGCGACCGCAGCTCCTATGCAGCCCCGGCTCTGAGGTGGCCTCGGCTCCCAGGTAGCCCTGGCTCTAAGGTGGCCCCAGCTCCCAGGTAGCCCTGACTCTAAGGCGGCCCCATCTCCTAGGCAACCCCGGCTCTTAGGCAACCCCTATTCAAAGATGATTTCATCTCCCTTCATCCTCGGGCCCGGCTTCAGCTTCCCGGGCAAGCCTTTGCTGTTAACGAAGCCGAGCCCACCAATCGCCTTTGATGTGTGTGTCTAATAAGACAAGCTTCACTAGCCTTGGCACAAGCCTAAAAAAGTCATCATCCATCATGAAGCTTTAATGATCCCAGATCAGACAAGCCTAAAAAAGTCATCATCCATCATGAAGCTTTAATGATCCCAGATTAGAGAAGCCTTAAAAAGTCATCATCCATCATGAAGCTTTAATGACTCTAAATCAGAGGAGTTCGAAAAAGCTGTCATCTGCCATAAGGTACCAATCACCCAGTTCAGATGGGAGGGATCCTACCAACTCTGACATTCTATCCCAAAATGTTATGGCCCATCATGAGATTCCAAACTTCTCAGGCAAGACACACAGAGTTCAAAGATCAATAAAATGGGTAAGAGGGATCCCGAACGAACTAATACATTTAGAGGCTTTGAAACCCTAAGTATTCTCTCTCGAGCTTCCTCAAACTCACGGCTGTGATTCTGATTACTAACTTGAGCGTCAGAGGGTCTTCACCGGAATATTCGGTCCTCGAAACTTCTTGCAGATCTCGGAATGAAAGTGAAGCTTCCTCGGCGTATCCATTGATGTTCAAGAATGTTAGCTCAAGATGATCGAGTAACATCAGTTTCTTTAGCTTGATGAAACCCCACTTGTATATTAAGACTTGATTGAATAAAAATTAAGAAAAATTCTCATATATATTCTCTTGAAAACTAAAAAAACAAATCATCAAAAAGCAATCAAAAACATTGTTTTTCTCCGTTCCTTTATTCATTTGACCGATCTCATGTGATCTTCTGTGAAACGGTGAAGATAATAAAATTTCACCAAATTTTAATTGAGTATTTATTAAATTTTATCAATAATAAAAAAGTTTTCAGACGAAACATAGTGGGACCTCTGCATTCTGTCTACTATAAAAAGTTTTTATTTTAAAAAAAATATTAAATCACAAAGCTTCGTTTCGATACACCAGTCATCCATACGAGCTTGCGCCACTGAAATTTTTATTAAAAAAACAACACTGAGAAATAAAATCTTCTAATCCTAACCGTCCACATTAGTGCACCACTAAAGTCAGGATTACGCCATCTTCACTTATCTTAGAGCTAGGCATATTTGGAAGATTACTAGCGACCGGCCTTGGGTTATTGCTTCATCTTCTCTTTATCTATCCTTTCTTGACTTGATCAGGCAGGATGTTAGGAGAGGCAGCTGCAAGCAGGGCTCGACAAGGGCTTACATTGCTTACCAAATCTGGTTATCTCGGAACCAGATTGTCTTTACCCAGGAGCCGACTCCATTCAGGGTTATGCGGATTGTCTTGTCCTTATCTACTGAGTACACGTTCCATCATTTGGCTTGTAATTTTGACAGCCCTGGCCACTGAGATTCCCATACTGTCTCGGCAGCACACCGGAGAATGGTCTTTATTTCTTGGGAACCCCCGCCTCTAGGGTTTGTCAAAATCAACTTTGATGTGAGTGTTCGTGGTAGATCTGCTAGAGCGGGTTATGTCATTCGAAGTTCTGATGGAACTCTGATTTCTGCTGGCGGATTTGATCTCCTCAATTACTCTGTGCCGCTTGCGGAGCTTTATGCCGCTTGGGGGGTATTGCCTGTGCTATTCGCTTTCTTGGCGCCCATCGTATTATCCTCGAGGGTGATGCCCTCACGGTGATTCGGTGGCTCCGTCAGGATCAGTGCAATCAGCTGCCGTCCAACCCATTGATCTTCGATATTCGTTCCTTTCTCCACGGGGTTCATAGTATACATATCAGACATATTTTCAGAGAAACCAACTCAGCGGCTGATTGGATCGCCGCTAGGGTGGCTGACCATTCTGGTTTTTGGTGCTGGAAGCTCGGTGATTTTTATCCTCCAATTTTAAACTTTCTTTGTATTATGATAGTCTGTATTTGAGTCACCATACAGTGGTGTGATCACCTATTTGTATAAAAAAAAAAAAAAAAAAAAAAAAAGTCAGGATATAGCCATTCCCGCATTCCCTGATGCCGTCTGATTGGACCGATCAGACGGTCCCGAACGGTAGACCCTTCCAATACGGGACGGTCCCGCCATCTCCTCCGCACGATAAAAGTCCCCCATCTCTAACCAAAACCCTAACCCTAGCAGCAGCGGCGGCGGCGGAGCGAGGCGGAGGAGAGCGGTAGCGGAGATGGTTTCTGGATCCGGTATCTGCGCTAAGAGGGTGGTGGTGGACGCGCGCCACCACATGCTCGGCCGGCTGGCCTCCATCGTGGCGAAAGAGTTGCTCAATGGCCAGCGAGTCGTTGTGGTGCGGTGCGAGGAGATCTGTCTCTCCGGCGGCCTCGTGCGCCAGAAGATGAAGTTCCTCCGCTTCCTTCGCAAGCGCATGAATACCAAGCCCTCCCACGGCCCCATCCACTTCCGCTCCCCCGCCAAGATCCTCTGGCGCACTATCCGTGGGTAAGTATTTTTACGTCTATCTTTCTTTTCTATGCAATTTGATCGATTGCGTTATGCTTGATTGATGTTTGGTTTTGTGCCACAATGTAATGTTTGCTTTTGGTTTTGATTGATTGGTAGAATGATACCCCACAAGACCAAGCGCGGTGCTGCGGCGCTGGCGAGGCTGAAGGCCTACGAGGGCGTGCCACCCCCCTACGATAAAGTAAAGCGGATGGTCATCCCCGATGCTCTCAAGTAAGTTTTTTTTTAATTCTTTTTTTAGTAGTTATATATATAAAATGTTCTGAGAAATGCTGTTGCTTTTGGATTGGTGGTTTATTCATCGATTAATTGAACGTTTATGTTTTTTTATTTTTTGGTTGTGATTTTTAGGGTATTGAGGCTTCAGGCAGGGCACAAGTATTGCCTGCTGGGCCGGCTCTCTAAGGAGGTCGGATGGAACCATTACGATACCATTAGGGTGAGTGGAACTCTCGTGTTCTCCTTTGACATTTCTTAATCCCATGGGAACTTATAGATTCTTTTCAAAGTAATTCAATATTATGTGTTTAGGACGTGGTTGATCATTCTTGGTTATTCCGTTCTGCATTCTTCTGTTAATATCTTTCTTTGAAACTGTAAATCCTTAGAGACTTCTTATATTGTTATGCAGATCCAAGTGCTGAGATTTCTTATATCTGTTTCTGTTTGTGCATTGTATTTATGTTCCAATGTAAAATGTAATTGCCATAATTAAACAAATGATACTATCGCACAGGTTCAATCTTATTTGTCATAATGGTTAAGCTATAGGTTCCAATCATATTATTAGGTTTTCTTTGATTTATACAGTACAATCTTGCATTGAAGGATAAAAAAAAAATCAAGTTTTCTTCTGACTCAACTTGTGCCTTTTGGTATGATTTAACTTTGGTTAGCAAAAGTCTATACTTCTTTGGTTACAAACGGACCAAATGAGCTTCTGCTTTTGCATTTCAATGGTTTTGCTTCAGTTTTGGCAATTTCTTTTGAAAGATATGAACGAATTTAAAAGGTGTGAGTCAAATTCAAGGAAAATAAATGATAATGAAGAAATACATATTCAATCAAGAATGTTGGATTAGACAATTTCATTATATGTTACATTGTTGACCCATAAATGTATTGTTATACTATCATGTCACAGTCATGAGTATTTTTTGAAAATTAAATTGTCAAAAATCATGTTTCTAGTGTATATACCAGTGGCAGTCCACCATATGATAATATCAATCTCAATGTTAGTACTAAAATCTCTCTCTCTCTCTCTCTCTCTCTCTCTCTCTCCAGAGTCAAGGTGTGTGGGGTCATCTTACTTAACTCTTTTCTAATAGAAAAGGTGCTAAGTTACAACTTATCAACGGTTCAATGTAATGTTTAAATAGTAACAGGATCCTTGGAGTTGACTATCCAGACCCCTTCATGTATTGTTCCTTTTTTCGGTGAGAGAGAAAGGGCAGCGAGACCTTGAGGTAAACCTCCAGGTCCAAATATTTGGTGATTCACCAACCAGAACTTGAACCTGAAAACTTCCCAAGAAGATCAGGGAGGTGACCACTAGGCATTGCCCAGTGCTGCTGCACCTCAAATATTGTGTTCAAAATATTGCGATGTGATATATGGAAGACATGATTGGCTGTAGGAAAAAAGGTTTCAAGTAGATTTGGAGCAAGCACTTGATTTTGAGTTAAAAACTGAGGGGAAGTGGCACCTTGAACATCAAATGTTAAATTCTACCCTATTTCCAAACTTCAAACTTTCTTGGAATGTGCAAAATTTTCAGCTAGAATGCTCTTTTAAGCTTTATGCCTTGTTATTTAGCTTAAGGATGACACTGCCATTACTTAAGGGACTATCCATGCAACTGTGACTTGGATTGGGAACCTAAAAGAGACTTGGCTCTGAAACTCATGGTCTGAAACTATGGCACAATATTATAGGATCCTATGATTATACTCTTATCTGCTTGTAAGAGAGGAAGCAAATTAGAGGAATATAGAGAGATAAAAGTGGTCAAGATTGAGGAAGAGAGTGAAATTGAAGGGAAAGAGTTGTGGTATTAAGTTTTTACCCTTGTTTTCATGCACTTGGAATTGGACTTGGAACTATCAAATGACATAGTTACCTGGACTATGTTGGGTTCCGGTCATGCAGTGGAAGGTGCTAGATTTCAAAAAAAATTTTTAACCTTGAAACCCTAATCAACTGAAACCTTAGACTCAAGACCCCTTGATTATAACAATTAATTAGTCATGAAATGTAATATATATGTAGAGGAACATACCTTAGTACTTGGTGAAAAAAGAAGGAAGCCGGTTATCCAATCTTTTCCACTAGGCGCCCAAGTGTTCGCCCTCCAATGGTGATCCACACGAGAATTGGATTAAAGATATGCTCATGAACTTGACTTAAACCTTTTTTTGGCTTCTTGACTTCTTGGCTTGCCTCTTAGGACCCTTTTATCATTTTCTTAAGCCTAATAAAACATGTATTAGGCTAAGAAAAGAGTTGTCCTAAATTGACTAAGGCTTATAGGAAGGGGAGAGGGAGAGAGAAGACTCTTGTCATTGCTAAAAATTATCTGATGCTATCCCATATGTGCTGAAAGGATATGAATTTTTAAATTTATTTTAATTTGAATCAAGGGACACATCGTTATAATTTTCAGCACCTTTCTTCCTACGCGTGCCATACTTGATGGGATGCTTTTGGTATCCCATCTTAAATCAGATAGCCTCTAATTTTGCCATGTGTTAAGATAAGGTTCTCCATGTTTATATGGACTCTTAAACCTTAAAAGATACGCAAGGACTTTTAGATGCCTCTTGGAAATTCTGCACGTGCACAATTTTCCTTTCGAGAGTCCCATGTCTCTTGGACTCTATTAATTCAATCTTATCCAATACAATAACATCAAGATAAGGTTCTCTACGTTCAATGAAGACCATCAAAGCTCTCCTAAAAATTATATTTAGTCGTGGTGTGATAGAATCATAATACAAATCCTTTTAGGGTTTGATTAATCAATTGGTGTCTAGAAAAGTGGTTCTGGAAAGGTAAAGAGATCGTGGTTTTTTAATTGGTTCCGTTGACTGACCTGGCCAATTAAATTGGTGTCTAAGGAAGGCAACGGGAGGACCCCCACCTCTCTCCCACTTAACTGGCCAATTTAATTGATTTAGACCTTGAATTGGAAATGATATATTGATTATAAACACTACCTAATGCCTTCCTTCATACTAAGATAAATTTATGATAACAACTATAGTAGGTTTGTTGTGCAACACAAGGCCTACTCTAGGGTTAGATATGAATTGTCTTAGTGCATTTAATGCTTTATAGCATGATTAGTGGTGTTGCTTTGTTGTGTAACACAAGGGCAATATTATTCAATCATGACTATATGAAAATGAAGGGTTTGACTAAACTAAGACATTATAGTTTGTTGTGTAACACAAGGCTATAAGTATCTTAGAGCAGGTGTTATGTTGAGAGTTGCATGGGTTGCAATTGGAAAGGATATTTTCTACCCTTGAACTCATGAATGTTTGTTGTGTAACACAAGATATTTATGACGAATTGGGATCTCAACCCCACTAAAGAAACCCTGGTAGGGTTTTCTCGCTTACCATAGGTGAGGGTTATGGTATTCGTGATAAAATAGTGGGAGATACAATTAGATTGATAAGTCCTTGTCTAGTTGTAGACATCATTATGAGTGGTCTGCTTATGTATTGTTCTTTACTTTTAATGTAGATTAAAATTTTATGGCTTCTACTTTATCACTGCGGGGCATTTTAGATGCCAACAAGTTGACTGGTCCAAATTATGTGGACTGGTTGAGGAACTTGAGAATTGTCTTAACTCAGGAAAAGGTTTCCTACATCCTCGACTCTCCTAATCCAGATCCGATCGAGATGATGCTACAGAGGAGGAACGAGCCACATATAAAAAGTGGCAGAATGATAGTTTGACTGTTAAGTGTATCATGTTGGCCTCGATGAGCAATGAATTACAGAGGCAACATGAGGAGCGGGAACCTCAATCCATATTGCTCAATCTTAAAGAGCTTTATGGAGAGCAAAGTAGGGCTGCTCGATATGAGATTTCGAAGCAGTTGTTCCGTGCACGTATGAGTGAGGGCTCATCCGTTCAAGCTCATGTTTTGAAGATGATTGACTTAATCACTCGGTTAGGTCAATTAGGGTTTGTAATGGATGGAGAGCTTAATCAGGACTTGATCCTACAATCACTCCCAGACTCCTCGCAGTTTGTCATGAACTATCACATGAACAAACTAAATATTTCATTACCTGAGCTGTTGAATATGCTCAAGACAGCTGAGAGTCACTTCAAGGGTGATAAGGCTCATATTCTTCTAGTTGATAGGAAGAAGAAACAGGCAATGAAGAAAGGTTCAAAGAGAAAGAGGAGCCTTAAAAGTAGCATGCAAAAGAGGAAGAAGGCAAAGAAGCCTTCTGTTGATCGAGCCTGTTTTCACTGCGGCAAGCAGGGACACTGGAAGAAGAACTGCAAGATATATCTTGCAAGTTTGAAGCAAGATGCTGGTGAAGAAGCATCAAAAGGTTTGTACATGATACAAACTAATTTATCATTGAGTTCTTCAGTTTCTGACTCATGGGTATTGGATACTGCATGTGGATCTCATATATGCAAGTCATTGCAGGGACTACAAAGAGTTAGAAATTTGAAGAAGGGTGACTTCAAGCTCTATGGCGCGAGTGGAGAAGCCATTTATGCTGAAGCTGTGGGCACCTATTTGTTGTTATTACCTTCTGGCAAGATATTGGAATTAAAAACTGTTATTATATTTCAAATATTATTAGAAATATTATTTCTGTACCCTTGTTATTAGAACAAGGTTTTGAAATAAATGTAAAGAGCAATGGTTGCTCTATCTTTTATTCTAATAAATTGTTTGGACATGGTTTGTTTAATAATGGTCTTCTAATTCTTTTGCTCAATGATAAAGTTTTGCTTGTTGATAACAAGAAAAGAAAGAGAGAAGATGTTAATGCCACTTATCTCTGGCATTGCCGATTAGGTCATATAAGTGAATCTAGGATAAGCAAGTTATACAAAGATAACTTCTTTGATCCTTATGATTTTAAATCATTAGGAACTTGTGAATCCTGCCTCATGGAAAAATGACTAAGTCTCCGTTCACTGGACATGGAGAAAGGGCAACTGAGTTATTAGGTCTTATACACAGATGTATGTGGACCTATGACAACTCAAGCTAGAGGAGGATACTCTTATTTCATCAATTTCATTGATGATTTATCAAGGTTTGGACACGTGTATCTTATGAAACACAAGTCCGAAGCCTTTGATAAATTTAAGGAGTATCAAAGTATGGTTGAGAAACAAACTGGACATAGTATTAAAATCCTTCGATCTGATCGAGGAGGAGAATACTTGTCTAGTGAATTTCTTGATCATCTTAAAGACAAAGGCATTCTCTCTGAATGGACCCCTCCTTATACACCTCAATTAAATGGTGTAGCAGAAAGGAGGAATCGTACCTTATTAGACATGGTGAGGTCCATGATGTGCTTCACAGATCTTTCAGTATCATTCTGGGGTTATGCCCTAGAAACTGCTGCCTATATTTTAAACAGAGTGCCATCAAAATCAGTGACTAGCACTCCATATGAATTATGGAAAAAAAAAAGCCAAGTCTTAAATATTTTAAGATTTGGGGTTGCCCTGCTTATGTCAAAAATGTATTCGGACATAAGTTAAGTGCTAGGGCTGATAAATGTAGGTTTATAGGTTATCCCAAAGAAGGTATTGGATACATCTTTTATCATCCTGCTGAGCAAAAGGTATTTGTCAGTAGGCATGCCATTTTTTTGGAAAAGGAATTTATCCAAGAAGAAGGCAGTGGGAAGATACTTGAACTCACTGAAGATCAAGACTTACAACCTACTCCTGTTGACAATCAACAAGACATTCCTCAACCAGAAATTTCTAAAGATCAAGAACAACCACAACATTCACCTCCTCTCCGTAGGTCAGAGAGAGTGCGGGGTGCACCTCTCAGATATGGTTTTGTTATTGGAGATGACAACGAAGCCAATATCATTCAGGATGATGATCCGTGACCTATACAGAAGCTGTCGAGAGTAAGGACTCTGACAGATGGCTTGATGCTATGAAATCTGAAATGGACTCCATATATACCAACCAGGTTTGGACCTTGGTTGACCCACCTGAGGGAGTAAAGCCAATAGGGTGCAAATGGGTCTTCAAGAAGAAGATTGGAGCAGATGGCCAAGTAGAAACCTACAAGGCTAGGCTAGTGGCAAAAGGTTTCAGGCAAAAACATGGTATTGACTATGATGAAACCTTTTCACCAGTAGCTATGCTCAAATCCATTCGGATATTACTTGCTATAGCAGCATACTATGACTATGAAATCTGGCAGATGGATGTAAAGACTGCCTTCCTCAATGGATATCTTGAGGAGGAAGTCTATATGTCACAGCCAGAAGGGTTTGTCTCAAGTAGGAGACCGCACCAAGTATGCAAGCTTAAGAAATCCATTTATGGATTAAAGCAAGCATCGAGGAGTTGGAACATTCGCTTTGATGAAACAATCAAAGAGTTTGGTTTCATCAAAAATATAGATGAACCATGTGTGTATAAGAAGACAAGTGGGAGTGCCATAGTCTTCTTAATTTTATATGTCGATGACATACTTATCATTGGAAATGATATCCCAATGCTACAATCAGTCAAAACTTGGCTATAAACAGTTTTCCATGAAAGATTTGGGAGAAGCATCCTGTATACTGGGTATAAAGATCTATAGAGATAGATCTAAGAGGATGCTTGGCTTATCCCAATCTAGATACATTGACTTAGTGTTGAAAAGATTCAACATGGAGGAAAGTAAAAGAGGTTACTTGCCCATGAGTCAAGGCATACATCTCTCTAAGAAGATGTCTCCTAAGTCACCTGAAGAGAGACAAAGAATGAAAGATTCCTTATGCTTCAGCTGTAGGGTCGATAATGTATGCCATGTTATGTACCAGGCCTGATGTTGCTTATGCCTTAGGCACAGCAAGCAGGTTTCAGGCCGATCCAGGGGAAGATCATTGGAAAGCTGTGAAAAATATTCTTAAGTACCTAAGAAGAACTAAGGATATTTTTCTTATATATGGAGGATCAGATTTAAAATTGGAAGGCTATACTGACTCCAGTTTTCAATCAGATCCGGATGATAGTAAATCCATATCAGGGTATGTTTTTACTCTATATGGTGGTGCAGTCAGTTGGAGAAGTACTAAGCAGCAAACTGTAGCTGACTCAGTTACTGAGGCAGAGTACATTGCTGCTAGTGAAGCCGCTAAGGAAGCTGTCTGGATGAAGAAGTTCATTACGGAGTTAGGTGTTGTTCCAGTGATTCAACAACCGGTGCCACTTTATTGTGATAACACTGGAGCTGTTGCACAAGCTAAGGAACCAAGGTCTCATCAGAAATCCAAGCACATCCTAAGACGCTTCCATCTCATTCGAGAGATCATTGAAAGACAAGATGTTATAGAACGAGTTGACACAAAGAACAATATAGCAGACCCATTCACTAAGGCCCTTCCTCAACAGCAGTTTGATCGTCATTTGGATTGTATGGGAATTAAATACAAAGGCGATTGGCTTTAGTGCAAGTGGGAGATTGAAAGAGTAGTGCCCTAAAAGCCAATCATGTAAGGGCATTTTTATAATTTTTTCAACTCATGTATGATATTTTATCAATTAAAAGGCATTTTTTTGATTCATCATATGCTGTCTTATATTTATTAAGATTATGATGAACCCCATAAGGTTAGGGCAATGGAATTAGGGTTATGATGAAGTTCATAATGATGAGACCTAAGTTCCTAAAAACTCTAATCTAAAATGTTCCCAGTCGAAGGATCATCGAGTCAGGGATCGATGATACCGGTAAGACTGGCACATTCTATGTATGCTCAATAAAGAGGGTGGTTGGTCTCATAGCCACTTGTGTAGAGACACTAATACAAGGATGTGGGTGCTCATTAGGGTATGAGTTCACTGAATTGATCCACATTGAGAACATCTTATGGAGATACTTACTTGTCAAAAGATAGTTCTCTTAGTGGGAGTTGTGCAAGTGATCCTTAGACCTGAGATTACCATAGAATCTTATGCACATGAATCTATGTTTTAGTTCATACATTCATGGCTTCATGTACGGGGTGTTCATGGATATGAAGGATTGTGTATGAAGGTTATGAGTAGGTCAACAAGGAATCGATCATTCCTAGTAAGAGGAAAAGTAATCCCATGTAATCTCATCATATGATGACTCAAGAAGTCTTTGATCAAAGCAAAATGAAATTAGAATAGGTTTCTAATTTTTTATTTGTCGAGTCTTTATTATTGATTTGAGATTCAAATGAATAAAATGTTAGGGTTTGACATTTTTTATACCCATCACTTATTCGGGATAAAGAAAGATCGAAGGATTGAATTGCACAGTAACTTGCCACTGAAGGGTATTTTGGTAATTCCATCAAATTCCTCATCTTCTAGGTAGCATGATACATTGCTAGATGTCAATCATGTCTTGTAGGTTTTCATGAATTAAATTTATTTAATTTATGAGTCAATTTGAAAGATGGTTCGAATTGGCAACTAGGGTTAGCACGATTTGATCTAATTCGGTTAGTCAGTTTCTAATCGAACTAAATCGACTTAAACCTAGACCTACTGCTGGCTAGATGAGGAACCCAATGGGTCACACACATAAGGGAATGGTCAAAGAATCATTTTAATAAGATTAATTAATTCAATTTGTTAGCCAATCAGCATGCTAGCACATGTGGCTAACTATCGCTCCAATTTGGGTCGAAATTGATTTGAACCGGCTTAATTAATTGATCCAAATTAATTTTAGAATTAATTTGGGATAACCTCTGACCTGATCAACCATTTATTGGATTGGATAAGGTTGAATTAATAGAGTCCAAGAAATATAGGACTCTCGAAAGAAACTATGCGCATGCAGAATTTTCAAGAGGCGCCTAAGAGTCCTTCTGATTAAGGTACTAGGAGGGCATCTTTTTTTGGGATTTATAGGTCCATTGAACGTGGAGAACCTTATCTTGATGTTATTGTATTGGATAAGGTTGAATTAATAGAGTCTAAGAGACATGGGACTCTCGAAAAGAAAACTGTGCGCGTGCAGAATTTTCAAGAGGCGTCTAAAAGTCCTTCTGATTTAAGGCACTAGAACGTATCTTTTGGGGATTTAAGAGTCCATATAAACATGGAGAACCTTATCTTGACACATGGCAAAATCAGAGGCTATCTGATTTAAGATGGGATGCCAAAAGCATCCCATCAGGTGTGGCACGCGTAGGGAGAAAGTGCTGAAAATTATAACGATGTATCCCTTGATTCAAATTGAAATGAATTTAAAAATTCATATCCTTTCAAAGGACGTGGAATGGTTGTATCCCTTCATTTGACGTCTCCCCATTCACTATTTAAAGGGGTGGCACATATGGGATAGCATCGGATAATTTTTAGCAATCCTTGTTAAGACAAGAGTTTCTCTCTCCCTCCCTTCCTACAACCTTAGTCAATTTAGGACAACTCTTTTCTAATACAAGTTTTATTAGGCTTAAGAAAATGATAAAAGGGTCCTAAGAGCAAGCCAAGAAGTCAAGAAGCCAAAAAGAGGTTTAAGTCAAGTTTGTGAGCATATCTTTGATCCAATTCTTGTGTGGATCACCATTGGAAGGCGAACACTTGGGCGTCTAGTGGAAAAGATTGGATAATCGGCTTTCTTCTTTCTTTACCAAGTCTAAGGTATGTTCCTCTACATATATGTTGCATTTCATGACTAATTAATTGTTATAATCAAGGGGTTTTGGGTCTAAGGTTTCAGTTGATTAGGGTTTCAAGGTTAATTTTTTTTTTTGAAATCTAGCCTTTCGCTGCATGACCGGAACCCAACATAGTACATGTAACTATGTCATTTGCTAGTTCCAAGTCCAATTCCAAGTGCATGAAAACAAGGGTAAAAACTTAATACCACAACTTTTTCCCTTCAATTTCACTCTCTTCCTCAATCTTGACCACTTTTATCTCATGCACATCCTTTTCCTAATATGTATAAAAATAATATCATACCATATATATTCAATGCAATTTTAAAATTATCATCTTAAGTAAAATTTCTCATTAATTAGAACACGTCTGACCATAGCTCATTAGTCCCTTGGGCCAGTCTATACAAAACACCGCAGGCATAGAGGCTCAGGAGGCGTGTTCTAATGCAAGAAATTTTATAACTCTACATAATAAAAACAAATCATGCTAAAAGCATAATATAATCATTCATGTAATCAATATATTATGGACCACTAATTGAATCAATCAAGTGGCTCTGTTACCAATGTTGGGTTCCGGTCATGTAGCGGAAGGCTAGATTTTAAAAAAAATTAACCTTGAAACCCTAATCAACCGAAACCTTAGACCCAAGACCCCTTGATTATAACAATTAATTAGTCATAAAATGTAACATATATGTAGAGGAACATACCTTAGTACTTGGTGAAGAAAGAAGGAAGCCGGTTATCCAATCCTTCCCACTAGGCGCCCAAGTGTTCGCCCTTCAATGGTGATCCACACGAGAATTGGATCAAAGATATGCTGGTTGGTATATATGGAGTCCATTTCAGATTTCATAGCGTCAACCCATCTGTTAGAGTCTGAGAGGTGCACCCTGCACCCTCTCTGACCTACGAAGAGGAGGTGAATGTTGTGGTTGTTCTTGATCTTTAGAAATTTTTGGTTAAGGAATGTCTTGTTGATTGTCAATAGAGTAGGTTGTAAGTCTTGATCTTCAGTGAGTTCAAGTATCTTCCCACTGCCTTCTTCTTGGATAAATTTTTTTTCCAAAAAAATAACATGCCTACGACAAATACCTTTTGCTTAGCAGGATGATAAAAGATGCATCCAATACCTTCTTTGGGATAACCTATAAACCTACATTTATCAGCCCTAACACTTAACTTATGTCCGAATACATTTTTGATATAAGCATACTAATGTGATCTTGCACATCCACTCCCATGTGGATGGCTTCCTTGTGAATCAGTGGTGATGGCTATGTGAAAATGGAGCCCATCAGTTCCAGTGAATGGGAGCAATATCTGGGCCCGTATGTTTCCTGACCAACCTTGCTTGGCATCGGGGCAACTTTGCTACAGTCAGTGATAACAATATGCACTCATGCATTCGAGAATTAGCCATTGCCTGCAAAGATTGCTTTTGAATTGGCCTATGAGTGGTCTTTTGTGCGAGCTGTCTATTGCTAGGTCTGATTGCTTGTTAGGTAGGAGTGTTTTTCTGTTTCCTAAGGTTGTTCAAGTGCAATCATAGCCATCATCATTAGTCATTAGGGGAAAATGGGGCTGATGGATGTTACAAGAAATGTCTTTGTTTATTGCTAGGACTGGTTTGTTTGTTATAAATGAAATCTTTATTTATTCAATTTCTTATGAATTGTGCTAATTCAGTTATGTGCTGCTTATGTGTTTCCTAATTATTTTTCTCTGGTTTTTATGTGTGTGTGTGATAGGAATTGGAAGAGAAGAGGAAGCAGAGGGCTCAGGTGGCTTATGAGAGGAGGAAGCAGCTGGCTAGGCTGCGCCAGAAGGCAGAGAAGGTAGTTGAAGAGAAGCTTGGTTCTCAACTTGACATCCTGGCCCCGTTAAAGTACTGATGAGCTTGTTTCTATTGAGGGAACAGTTTTGTAGGACATCTTCGTTGGCATTTCAGATACTTATGGAACCTTTTCATATTTGAAATTTGTATTTTTGTGGCATTGATAACTTTATGTTAATCTGCTTACATCTATTGGAATTAAAATGGTTGTGTGGTGAACCAAGTTGCTTTGATTTAAGGCATGCAATTTTTATTATCAAGCCGCTGTTTAGATGCTTCAGTGATGGAAAGATTAACTTCGCTGGTTCGGTTGCTGCTGTCTGAACATTAGCTAGTGCATCTGAGAGCATTTTAATAATTCTGGATGCAGAACTTTTGTTGGACAATATCGGAGTACTAAGGTATACGTTTGCATTTTAATCCGATGGATGGAAGCCTTTCATATGGGGTCTCAGATTGACGTAACATTGATTCTGTCTATCCTATGCAACATGTGATATTAAAGCTTTTATAAGAAACTCATTTGAAAAATCTTGTTTGGATAAAAGGTAAAGTTTTAAAAAATAGAATTAGAAATAAGTTTAGATATGTGATAAAGCTTTAAAAAATAGAATTAGAAATAAGAAATGGGGAGTTTAAACTATCATGAATAGAAATAATTAATTATGATGATTGTTTGAACATATACAATGAAAGCTTTAAATATTTTTTATTGAAGGTATATAGATTTAAATTATTATAAATATAAATTAATTAATATATTTATAATATAAGTATTGATTTAATTTTGAATAGAGGAGAATAGAAGAAGAAGATTTATGGAGATATCTTTTGAAAAAAAAAAGAAAGGCTTAGTTGAGCTGAGCCGTTTGGAAAAGCTTCAATTGGCTGACAGATGCGTGTTTGGAAACATGTTTTACCGTGTTACACACGACCGAACGCAGGATGACGTGCCCGTTACCGCTGAACCAGGGCCAAAAGAGTTAAAAGAGTTTCATCACACAGTGTTTCGGTTTTTTGTTTAAGTAGTTAAAACTATAATCAGCTTTCGTACCTGATGCAACAAAGCATCGGCGGCAGTTATCGCTGTTGCTTTCTGAGAACAGCTTCTCAGTCCGTACCCTATATTCCTTCCTGTTTGTCCGTTTCAGTACCCTGAAGAGAGAATTTCGAATTATTCTGTGTGGAGACTGCTACTGTTCTGTGTGTGCTTTAAGTCCCGCCCCCGCCTTCCTTCGTCCTTTTTTCGGTGATCACCGCTGTTTTATTGATCGGCTCTTGACGTTCGATGGCGGATGTCAACCCCTCCCTGCTGGCGGTGGTGATCATCGACAGGACTCTGGAGTTCCTCCTCGACAACAGGGTGGTCACCTGTATGTTTGGACTGCTTCGGCGTCCTTCCCGGCGGTTGTCACTGAGCTGGAATCACTGTTCCCGGATATCATTCAGCTTCCCACGGCGGCTATTGACCTCGAATCCAAGGTATGGTCTGACTGTGGCCTGATTGTTCGAAGTCTCTCGCGGTGGGTGCCTCCGGAAGCCATTGTAAGGAAATTCCGCGTGTTGGCCTCGCCGGACGAATTGATACTGTTAACCTCTCCCACCGAACGACTCCTATCAAATTTGAAGTCCAGGATGCCAGGGATGCTGCATTGAATCAGCCGTGGGTTGTCAATGGACAACCACTCGTTGTTGAAGCCTGGCGCCCCGATTTTGTTCCGGCGGAGGATGCTCTGAGATCAGCGTTGCTATGGATGCGTAAGCTGAACCTTCCGATCAAGTACTGGTCCGATGAGACGCTGTGCTCCATCCTCTCGGTGGCCGGGCAGTTCGTGGCTGCGGATTCCTCAACGAAGGAGAGGCACCGGGGTGGTTTCGCCAGTGTCTGCGTGAGAGTGGATTTGGGCCGCCCTCTCCGTCCTGGTGCTAGAATCAGAGCCAACGGAGCTCCGTTTTGGCAGCAATTCGTGTATGAACATGTCGAGGGCATCTGCCACCACTGCGGCTCTCTTCATCTCTCCGGCCCGTGCTCTTCTTCCTTGGATCCGGCTTCATCTTCGGCTGCTCCCTGTTTCGGACCCTGGATGGCGGCCCTCTGACATCGCAATCCATCCTCTGTTGCGGGTCTGGGTCTTCGGTCTTCTTCGTCGGCTCCATCGGGTGACGCTAGGAAGGTCTCTCAGACAGTGGAGGATGGATGGATGACTCCCAGGGAGACTTCCCGACGGCATGCGGTTCCTTCGTCCTCATATCGGATTGCTGAGGTGCTGGTCTCAGGGTCTCCTAGAACTCAAGTGCCGTGCCGCCAGGACTCTATCGCGCCGGTCACTGTAGCTCATGATACTGCTCTTCAGTCCCAGAAGACAACTCCTAGAGCAAGGAAGAGTCGTCAATTGTCCAAGCAAAAAGGTAATGAGCAATGCCTGGCAACGAATTCAAATTTACTGCAATGGCCAATGACTCAATTCAAAAGAATTCTGTGACCTAGGATCAGAGCTGTGTGGATTCCCAGGATCCTCTGAAACTGTTTTAGACCCTGGTTTAGTGTCTCAGTTGGATGCCCATGGCTCAAATTCAGGACCTAAGATGACTTTGACTAGGAATGTGGCCACTAACCCATTTGGCCTTCTAGGATCGGATCGTTGGGCCGGGCTGTCCAAGGTCCGGGAGGATGCCAATCCTTACCCTTAAGAGGGCCCAGCCTGCGGAACTCGCTGCCCCTAGAGTGATCCCGAAGCCTGTCAAAGGTAAGGGTAAAGGTGGTGTGGGTGCCCAAGGTGCTACTATTCGGGGGCGAGCGCAGTGGTATCTTCTTGGGAGCTCCCCACTTGCCTCCTTTGGACAGTAGTGCTCACCTGACTGCTGTCGCTACTCTGAAAGAGCTCTACTGCTGCCCTCTTCTCCTGATCATCGAGGTGATGAGGATATGGAGTCTACTCAGATTCTTGATTCCCAGATCAAGGCATCATGTAAGTGTCTCCCTCTTCAGGGGGACCTACTGGAATGGATATGATTGGGTCCCAAGAAGGGGCCTGTGACAATCCCCAACTTGATTAAAATGAAGATCCTCATATGGAACATCCGAGGAGCCTGAAACCATCATTTTGCTCTTCGTTTGGTCGTCTTCTGCAGCTTCATCATTTTGATATTTGCATCTTATTGGAAACTCGGCTGTCGGGTACCAGTTTACAATGATTCCGACGCAGAGTCTCCCATTATTGGAGATCCTATGCCGTGGAATCCAACGGCTTTCTGGGGGCATTCTGGCTCTATGGCGGTCCCCATCTATTCGTGTTGATGCTTTTCATCAGTGCCATCAGCAGGTGGCCCTTGTGGTTTCGGAGGGAACTGCGCTGCCCTGGCTGTTACTAGGTAGGTGTCTATGCTAGCACGGACTATCGTGAGCGGCGCTGTTTATGGTCTGAGGTCCTCACTCTTTTACATCAGGGTCTTCCCACCCTCGTTGCTGGTGATTTTAATTGTATTGTGAATACTTCAAAGAAGCGTGGGGGCCGCCGGTTTGTGGATACCCTGAACTCCATTGAGTTTCGCTCCTTCATATCCTCTGCTGGGCTCTTTGATTTGGGTTATTCGGGTTTGCAGTTTACTTGGTGTAATAACCGTCAGGGTTCTGCCCGGGTGTGGGAACGGCTGGATTGGGCTATGGCCTCTTCCAGATGGTTGCATTCCTTTCCCCGTGCCACTACTATTCATCTCCCACGGATTGCTTCGAACCACTGCCCTCTGCTCATATCCACGGAACCATCCTCTCCGTATCGGGGTCCTTTTCGGTTTGAGCAGTTTTGGACGCACTACTATTCGGCTCGGCATTTGATTCATCAGGTATGGCATATGCCGGTCAGAGGGAACCCTTCCTACCGCCTCTCTTGCCGCCTTGATATGGTCAGGCGTCGTCTTTTGAGGTGGCACAGTAGGGAGGTTGGGGATATTTTTCAGCGGGTGCAGTGTGGAAGCTGATATTGCTGCTCTTCAGGCTAAGGAGGATTAGGATGGGGGCCTGTCTGTGATAGATCTTCAGTCGCTCAGGTGGTGTTTGGCTATGCACCACTCCTTACTCAGCCAGCAGGAGATATACTGGCGGCAACAGTCATGAGTTCAATGGCTACAAGAGGGTGACCATAATCAGGTTTTTTCATCAGGCGACTCTGGATCGGCGTGCTGCTAACCGGATCAAGCGTATCAGTGATGAGGATGGGCACATACTCCACGATGATGAGGCTATTAGGGAGCAGATTGTCCGATTCTTCCAGTCCCGCTAGTCGGAGCGGCCTGCTGGTGGCTCCCCCTTTTTCCTATTCCGCTGACTGCTAGGGTTTCTGATGATGATAATGGCATACTTACGAGGGTGGTCTATGCGGAGGAGATTCGTTCTGCTGTGTGGGCTCTGGGGCCTGACAAGGCTCCAGGCCCGGATGGCTTTCCGCCTTTCTTTTTTCGTCACTACTGGGACATTATGGGACAGGATGTTGTTTTGGCTATCCAGGCTGTTTTCCTCTAGATCCATTCCTCGGGATTGGCAAAGGACTTTTATTTCCCTTATTCCCAAGATCAGATGCATTGCTTCCCCAGCATTATCGGCCTATCAGGTTGTGCACCACTCTATACAAAGTTTGTGCCCGTCTTCTGGTCACTCGGATGCAGGGGGTTATACCCCGTCTGATATCTCCTAAGCAGGGGGCTTTTATTCGCGGCTGCAGCATCTCCGATAATGCCCTATTGCTAGGAATTTATGCATGATCTCCAGCGTGCGTCTGCTAGACAGAGTCTTATGGCCGTCAAGCTGGATATGGAGAGAGCTTATGATCGGATCAGCTGGACTTTCTTCGGCAGATGCTTCGAATTTTGGCTTCGCTGATCTTTTTATTGCCTGGGTTATGGCTTGTCCAGGGGCCCACCTTCTCTAATTTTATTAACGGCAGTCCGACAATTTTTTCCCTTCTGCCATGGGTATCCATCAGGGTTGCCCCTCTCCCCCTTCTTAGTCATCCTTTGTGCTAACGATCTGTCTCACGCTCTTGCTTATGCAGTTCGGGAGTCTCAGTTGCAGCCTTATTTCCTGGGCCTAACGGCCCCCTCTCTCTCATCTTCTCTTTGCCGACAACTGTATCTTGCTTAGCCCAGCAATTCTGTCTAGAATGCGACTGTCTGCTCCGCTATCCTTCAGTCCTATTGCCAGGCTTCAGGTCAGTTGATCAATTTATAGAAATCTATTTTATGATGTAGCCCCTTGACCCCTCCCCGTCGCCGTGCTACCATCTCTCAGCTGCTCGGGATATCTTCTTTTTCAGACCGTTTGACCTACCTTGGGATCCCCATAACGGGGCGTCGTCCTCGTCAGCATGACTTTGGAGACCTTGATCGTCGGATCACTGGTAGATTGGATCGGTGGCAGGTTTTCGGTCTCTCTATGATGGGATGTGTCACTTTACTTCAGTCCATCCTTACTTTCTTCCCCTTTATCTTCTGTCTAATGCTCTGATTCCGACCATTTCTCTTCATCGGATTGAGCGATGCTTTCGTGACTTCCTGGGACCTGGTTTGTTTGCCCATTAGAGAGGGGGGTTTGGGGATCCAGTCTTTGCTGGTTCGCAGAGAGGCTCTATTTTCTAGGCATGCCTCCAGATTCTTGCTTGATCCACATTGTTTTTGGAGCTCTGTTATGCGAGGCATATATGGTGGCGAGACTCCTGATGCGGCTCTTCTTTTCCCCGTGGTTGTTCCTTCATATGGAAAGCGATTTGCCAGGCGCCCCTACTGTGATGTCAGACATCCACTGGATGATAGGAGATGGGAGCTCTATTGATGTTACTCAGGATATCTGGATAGTGGATCTTCCTCTTTCTCGCTGGCCGACCTTCCTTAGCTCAGAAGTGGGGCCCTCTTTCCCTGTCAGTGCATTGATTAGTCAGGATAGTTCTGCTTGGCATATCTCTACGGTGTCTCGGTTTTTTGGGACTGAGTTAGCTCAAAGGATTCTTGCCATCCCTCTTGCTTACTCAGCCGGTTCGGATACCAGACTGTGGCGCTGATCCTACCTCTCTCGAGCCCATACCGGAGACCTTGTTGATCGTGTTCGGCCATGGACTTCGGGCTTGGTTGATGTGGCTTGGATATGGCGGCTGCCTATCCACCCCAGGATCTAGCTTTTCTTATGAAAATTATTGTGGGACCGCCTTCCAACTTGTTCTCTCCTGGCGGAATGCGGTCTCTCCATCTTGCCTCTCTATCCAATCTGTGGGCTTCAAGAGGAGACGGCTGAGCATGCTATTCTTACTTGTTCTCAAGCGTATTGGATATGGCAGCAGCTTTACTTCAGCCCTTGGTTGCCGGAGGAGGGTCCTACTCGACTTTCTTTTTTGCATGCCATCCGTTCGGCTGTCCAGCGAGGTTTCCGATCTCAGGGTATTTTTTCAGCTTATTTGGCTTACCACATCTGGCTCACTTGGAACCGGTTTGTCTTTGCTGAGGAGATGGTCTTGCCGCTGGCTATTATTCACACTGCTGGTTCTCTTGCTACAGAGTATCGTCGCTCTGACTCTGGTTCTCACTTTGACAGACCCGGCCCCTGGGATTCGCCTGTTGTTTTGCCAGCGCACCGTTCTACGGTTTTCATCTCTTGGGAGCCCCCACCTCCGAGTTATGTCAAAGTGAATTTTGATGGTTCTGTTTCAGATCAAATTGCCGGTTCTGGGTTTATTATTAGGGGGCCGGAGGGACAGATGCTTGCGACAGGTGGTCATGGCTCCCTCGACATATCGGTCCCTATGGCGGAGCTTCAGGTTGCCTGGGCTGGTATTACATATGCAGTTCGTTCATTGGGCTCTCACTAGGTGGTTATTGAGGGGGATTCTCTTACGATTATCCATTGGATCCATCGGGATGATGACCCTGACTCCCCCCATAATCCCCTAATATGTGATATTCGGGCTTCCCTTCAGACCACCTCTGCGTCATTGGTCCGTCATGTCTTCAGGGAAGCCAATGCTGCTGCTGATTGGATCGCTTCTTTGTAGCCTGCCATTCTGGTCAGTGGGAATGGCATCTTGGTGACCCTTGTCCCGTTATTTTACAGCAAATTATGTATTCTGACCTTTCGGGCTTGACTCACATCAGAGTGGTGTGATCGCCCACTTGTAACAAAAAAAAGAGAGAATTTCATTCCACTAGCCTCGTATTATTCCATTTTAGAGTAGTATTTCCTGTTGCTTCCTATTATTGTTAAGCTAAAATTTCTTTTCCTGGGCTGAGACGGCTCTGGAATGAGGTTATCCATCTGAAAAAAAGATTTCCCTGAATCATTCTTTGAGACAAAAAAAGGCGCAGGTTTTTTTTAGTACAGACGGATGATCACACCAATATAAGGTAGTCGAGCCTCATATATCTGAATACAAATTTGGGTAAGAATAGAAAGGCAAGGATCTCCCTACATCCAGGTCCAAAATTCAAAATAATAGGCCATCCTCGCAGTGATCTAATCAGCCGCAGAATTGGCTTCCCGATAGATGTACCGAATCGGAATGTTAAGAACTTCCTAGAGCATAGAGCGAATGTCGTGAATCAAGGGGTTAGTTGGCAAACTATCAGCTGGGACCTGTTAGAGCCAGCGGATAACAGTAATAGAATCTCGGATAACAGTAATAGAATTCCTCTCAATAATAATACAACAGGCGTCCAGACTACGAATGACACAGGAAGTACCAGCCCACGCAACAGACAGTTTAGCAACAGGGACCGATGAGTCCAAAAGACCGAATCCATCAGCTACCAATATGCACAATTTGTCCCTCGAATCACAAAAGTTGAACCCACAGATCTACCACGGAAACTTCAATCAAAATTGATTTTGATAAACTACAGAGATGTGGGCTCCTAAGAAATAAAGACCGTTTGCCGGTGCGCTGCCAAGGCAGCATAGAAGCTCCAAAGGCCAGGGCTAATAGAATCAATAATAGAGTGATGGAAAGTGAACTCCTCGGATAATGAGAAGGCTGTCCTGATAATCCTGTGGGACGAAGCCATCTCATCAGTGAACACAAGTCGGTTCTAGGATAACCAGATCTGGTAAGCTATATAAGCCCTCGTAGTACCCTTGAGGTAGAAGCCCCTCTGCCAATCCTGCCTGATCAAACCCAGAAAGGATGTGTAGTGAGAAGAAGTACCATCGTCCCAGGGCTGGTCATGAGAATATGCCATATATGTCTGGCTTTGGAGCATATGAAGATAGCATGGTCAATCGTCTCCTCCGTAAGGCCACATAGCGGGCAACTAGGCTGAATGCCTAGCCCATGCCTGGAGAGCAGGGAGCAGGTCGGAAGACAGTTCCGTACAAGTTTCCAAACAAAAAGCCAA
This sequence comes from Calamus simplicifolius, assembly GCA_900491605.1. Classification (NCBI taxonomy): domain Eukaryota; kingdom Viridiplantae; phylum Streptophyta; class Magnoliopsida; order Arecales; family Arecaceae; genus Calamus; species Calamus simplicifolius. The sequence goes on along the minus strand of UESW01001938.1, from coordinate 133,346 downwards.
ATCCTAGGATGAATGGGAAGATGCCATATCCATAGGGACTGAGGTCTATAAATCCTCAGGAGATCCCTAATAGGAGCGTGAGCGATACCGAATCTTCGTCAAACCCTGATGTTGAAAGTATGACTCAAAATAAGAGGAATAGATAGAATGCAACGATAGAACTATTATTCCATTCGTTTGGCAGGAATAATTATCATTCCTCGCCTCGTTCCTCCTTTATTCCTAGCACGAGCACTGCCAGGTCTAACAATATCAGGACAAATAAGCACTTTAGAAGGGGGTATATATGATAAATTATTCATCACTAACCCAAGGAAAAGCACAAGTTGGACCAGTCACAGCCAGCACAAACCTCCCTTAATCAGCACAGGTTTGCACAACGAAGCTCACAGAACGGGATCTAAAGTTACGCCGCCTCGAATCAGCAAGAAAAGTTTTAGAACCCAAACTCTTCACCCTCCTGAGGTGCCGTTTCCTCCATTAATTAACAAGTCACCATTATAATTAAATTGTTCATTTTATTTACAATCACATTTTTTAAAACCAGGTTTTACTATAACCATCCAGCCTTTTCCTAACAAATTGGGATTGCCTATATGGATCCTCACTCAAAGTTCAGAACACGCCACATTAAAAAATAATATAATAACAAGAAAGTCCCTTGCATTTAAATATCTGCTGCGTGAATGTAGAAAATTGATATGATCGAGCATCTGCTACATGCATCGAGGCTTGTCAAAACTCCAAGAATTTAACAGATTGGAATGATAATTCGATCATCAGTGTGATATAAAAAGGTAAGATGAAATAGTTTAGTAATTTTGAACAAGCCAAGCAACCATGCAACCTTGAACACAAAAAAAAAAAAAAAAAACTCAGATCAGCCATTTTACCTTCCTCCAAATCATGCAGATAAAGGAGAAGACAAACTTAAATCCAGGTCAGACATAAACTGTGTTTAAACATTAAACAGATAAAGGAGAAGACATAAACCAGTTTGCATCGTATGCTCATTAAAACTTAACCCTACACGCACACACACAGGTTTATCCATTTATGTTCTTGGTTTCCTGGACTACCAAGGCCTGATGATATCAATAACATGGTAGACTCATGTACCCATGCCCTTGATGTTGACATGGATTCCTCTGTGTTCGCTTTGTTTCTTTTTTATTTAGTATTTTCATAATTCATCATCCAGAGCAGGTTTTCTGTTTCAATGAAACCATTGGAAAATTCCTACCAATATTCAACATGGAAATTGGAATAGAAAGCAAGCCATAACAGAGCAAGGAATTCCACCGGCTAGCTGGTGGACATGGTGATTACTTTAAGGCACCATAAGTTCAGTTGGATACAAAATTCATTACATCAGGACAGCACTAGGATGGCAGAAACAAGGTATAAGTATCCACTTAACCTTTTGGTGGTCTAGATCACCTTTCATCAAAGATCGCACTGGAATTCATTCACCACCATATCTAGGAATTAATTTATATGAAATTCTAAATGACTTCAGATCTTGGAGACTATCAAGTACTCATCATCAACAAGTACATATATGGGCATCAGATTAGTCCTTGTGGGGGAAACAATTGATGCAGCAATCCAACATTGGATTTGCTGTTGATTGGAATGATTGAACCATATGAGCACAACTATAACCATTAAGAGAAAGAAAAAAAAAGGAAAAAGAAAAGAGCCAACAGGAGAAATATATAAATAAAGCCAGATTAAATATGGAACTGGATCTTATTTTAAAAGTATAAATATAAAAATTCCAATAAAGTTACACCTGCTGAAATACTACTAATCAAATGGAGCAGAAGCGTGCTCTTTAGAAACACCAATTCCAATAAAGTTCCAAGCAATCTTCGTAGACGAAATACAAAGTGCTAAGAGAACATGATAACATTATTGCTTCTCCTGAGAAGAAAAAGGACCAAAAAAAAAAAAAAAAAAAAGAGACCAAGCAACAAGGCCATTCTTTGACTTGCCGGTTTTCCACGTTCCAACCAGAAGCTTCGCCGGATTTAGAGAAGCTACTGGTCTGAACAAGGATAAACTGATGAGTTTGGAGGTGAAAGGGAGACCAGCCTTCCCTTCCCTCCTACTGTCATGCTCTCAAGACCCATGGATGGCTTCCTGCCAGAGATCTTCCATTGCTGGCTCTTAGACCTTGAGAGTGGATTTAGGAGGAAGTTGGCATCCAATGAGATTTAGTGGTAGTCGATGGACAACTTTGGAATCTCCATGCTGACCTTTAAATAGCTGTTAACGAATGCGCAGTGGAGAACAGACCCTCCAATAAACAAAGCTACGACTCTCAGAGTGCTCTTGCTTTTTGGCCTTGGATTGCAAATAATGCCGTGGTGCAAGAAAAATTGAGCTCTCTCTTTCTCTCTGAAAGGAAATGACACTGTTGTCCTTGGGCAAGGCTTCCCAACCGTTGAAAGGAAATGACACCGTTGATTCTTTTTTGAATTTTAGCCAACATCCATGGCACTAAAATTGTCCAACGCAACAATCAAATGTAATATAATATGTACTAACATTGCTTTTAACCAAGGTTGGCTATCTTGGCATTAGATCCTACGTTAGTATCATATTAATATAGTGATGATACGTTAGATATGCAGATTGATTCCATATCTTCAGGCTTATTATGTTCCAGTACCGGGTCCTAATTTAATATTGATATCGTGTGGCACAATCGTTAGGGAATGATACATATCAGCACGATGTAATATATTTTTAACTATTAATTTCTAAGTCCTTAGGCCGATTGAAGAGAGGGGTGCATTTTTATACCTTTGGACTGCGTTTGGATGTTAAAAAGTTATTACAGAAATAGGGATACAAATTCGTAAGAATAGCTTATTCCTTTTGTTATTCCAGATTTTTGTTATTTCAGTGCAATTAATGCAGTGTTATTCCAAATGATGTTTGGATGACATACGAATAAACATGTATTCCAGTAGGAATAGATGAAGAATTTTTCTGAAATTCCAAAGATACCACTTCCAATAAAAATGGTTTATCAATTTTTATTTTTTAAAATGACTTGAATAAATTATTATTTATTAATAAATAAGGTAATAAATTAATTACTATTCATAAAATAATATAAGAACATACTTAATAAATTTTTTTATATTAATAAAAAAAATTAGCATACTTAATTTATTATTTTTAATTAATAAATTTATTTAATTTTAAATTATATTATAAATAAATTTATTTAATTTATTTAATTTATTTAAATGATATAATAAATAAATTTATTTAATTTAATTTCATCGGTGCCCCTGAAATAGCTGCAATGGGAATAGAAGCTATTCTATGGGGTACCATGGAATAAGGAATAGGAATAAAGAGGGTTGACTGGAATAGCCAGTCTCATGGGGCCCACTCTCCTTTTTTTAGAGTGTTTGGGGGGGGGGGGGGGGGGAATAAGCTGGAATAAGGCCGGGGGGGGGGGGGGGGGGGGGGGAGGGGGGGAAATAGCTGGAATAAGGCCCTATTCCAGGCCTTATTCCAGCATCGAGATTACATTTTCCGGCTTAGGCTGCTTGACGCTTGTCATGGCTGAGAAAGGGGTAACGCAACCAGTGATATGGATGAGAGACCCTCCATGGCATCACTGAGAGGGCGTTTTGGTAGTTCAAAGAAGGGAAGGGGCCAATTCATATAGAACAGAAGAGCCACATTCTTTCAGAGAAATGCTTTTCGAATATGGGATTCTTACTTTCTAGCGTATCTGTGCATCCACTAGCTCAAGCTTATCTGAAACTTTCCTCCACTCATCACCTTTGTAATCAATCATCCACTAATAACCATTCTTTCAACCACTGGCTTGGCTAGATCCAGCTCAACTCTAAGCCTTAAGGCAAAAACCCAATCTCTAGAAGACGATCGAAAACAGATGATCCAGCTCGCCGGGTGATGATCAATCGGTCGATGATGCAATTGGTTGAATCAGGCTTTAGCCGCGCCAAGCTGATCAGAATTGGATGCCATTATTTTGAGTTCTAACTGCATCTGTCAGCCAAAATGGGCTCTTGTGGTGCTACACTGTTCCCACCATCCACCATGAAAAAGATGTGCCAATAGCTGGAATTAGAGAAAGAGGTGGGCCTCCAAACCTACCCCACTTAAGACTTCCTGAAACTTTCTTTAAACAGGTGGCAATTGACCTCCTCCTCCTCCTCAGATGCATCCAATCATAGCCACTTGGACTACCCAATTATTCCTCCTTTTTTTTTTCTGTTGGCAGACACATTTTTCTATGCTAACAGACAAACAACCATCAATTTCATGTTCTGTCAAGGAATATCTCAACATGCACATTTGGCACCTACTAATTAAGATGGGAATGTTTTATCCCTGCTGTTCTTAGCAAATCACATGGTTCAAGGAATTTCCATTCCAAAACATAATTTCATAGCTTCTTGTTAGCCTAGAAGAGTTCATGAGTAATTTGTTGATGGTCTAACCCCCTTGTTTATGGAGGTAACTTGACAATTCCATCATCATTCCCATCCCTACCATTTCTTAAATTGCAAGCTGATGAGAGGCTAAATTGTTTGACATTATATCATGCCATGTGCAGACTCTCATCACCATCATCAATGATGTTAGTCCATTTATTATACAAACTGGAATAACATGATGCATGCCTAAGAAAAGAGTAAAATTTGCAGCAACAATGCTCTTTTTTCCATTCAAGGATATCCGATCACAGCTTCTCTAATGATTCTGAAGTTCATAACTTAGCAGCTATGATGTGGAAATTGGAAATCTTTTAACCCAACAACACAATAAAAAGTTTTGATTTCTATCTCTTATCTGTCTTCACAAGAAACAAGAAACTTGTTTGGCCGCATCTTCAAGCTCTCTCTAGGACCTGGAGGTATAAGAAGGTTCCTTCCTTGCTGCGAAAAGATTGGGATCAACTCAGTACAGTACTCAGTTGGCAAAGTTGGTAAGAGTAACTCAAGAATTTTTCTAAGAAAGAAAAATTCAGTCAATAGTCTTTTGCAAATCCATTCATTCATTCCTATGGTGTAGTCTTCGCTCAGATAATTCATTGTCTCTGTTGATACAAGATGCCTCTCAAGATCACTCTCATCAAGATCATTGTTGAATTCTGTGCTCTTATCAAGATCACACTGCTCGTCCTTGTTTATCCTCATATCTGAACATTTGCAATTTGGGGAAGTGTCCAACTTCCTTTGTTGTTCATCAGATAAAAGAAGCATCACTTGTTATCCTGAACTTTTTTTTCTGAAAAAAAAAAGAATATTTAAGCATCCAGAAGTCAGAAGCAAAGATTTTTGCAACTGCTCAAATGAAGTAGAGCCTAAGGAATGAAAGGTATTGGGAAAAAAAAGAAAAAAAACCTCCAATTCTCTCGTCAATCAGCACTGCAAAACTGTGACCATCAGTTGCTACATACAGCTATATGATCAGAAATTCAGAAGGTAGAATTTCATCTGCACCACTGTAAAAGTAATAGTAACATATTTCTTCTCCTTTTCAGCAATACATTCCTATCTATCAAGCTGGATCTGTTGAGTTTTCATAAGAATAGAAAACATCATGTCAAAGTGAAGTTGAGCCAGAATGAGGGATCTTGCTTAATTACAAGTAGATGCGAAAAATTAGAAGAAATGTTGATCATAGCCTGAAGGCCACATCATGACTCTGGGATCCTTCATATTAAGAATAACTGTTTTGTATTATTAAAATTTAGAAACATATTTGAACAAAAAAGAAAAAAAAACTCGTGGATTACATGAATAAAGACGAAGTGCATCATTGACTAACGTGGATTCTGGACCAACCACAATGATTAAGGAAATCAGCTTGAAATACATGTGCCAAGATAGAAGCCAACAATTCACTTCATGTTTTATGTAGTATGCTAGCCACCATGGATCTATTGGTACTTTTTGCCCAGAGAATGACGTTAATTTGAGCTATCCAACTAATCCCCAGCTTTGGTAGTTACTAGTTAGAATTATCCAAGCCACTTATTAGGCAACAAGACTGCACCATGGTTTCATTAGTATTTATCATATCAGCAGCAGCACTAATGAGAAGGAATTTCATGACTTGAACTAATTATTCAGGCAAGTTCTAGTACAGTAATCACTTGTAAACCTTATAAAGAATGAATATAAAGTTGCTGGGAGGATCAAATCAGAGCAGGTGCAAACAACCTACAGTCACGCTTAAAAAGTGTCAAAAATCTCAAAGGACCTAAAAAATCGATGAGATTGATTCTCCAAGGAGAAGAGAGCAGTTTGACATCTTCGTATACCTTCTAGGGTGAAAAGAACCAATTCTCAAGCAATGTGCTGATCCATGTGTACGTATGAGAGAGAATAAAACAAAAATCATATACTCTTGGTCCTTGGGCACTCTGTCAAGAGGAGTTCCAAGTGATACTATCTCAGAACTGATTTTTAAGTAAATGTGCATCTTTAATTTTTTCACTGACTAGCATGAATCAGAATGGGAAATTCTGGAAACGAGAGGAAGGAAATGAAGAACATGAAAAGTAAACATATTAACTGGTGGCAAGATGATTGACAAATAAACCAGTTGGTTTTCTAGACAAATCACAAGGCAAAAGAAACTAGAGAATGGAGACGCTTAAAGAGGTAAATACAAGATTTTAGATGTTGAGATACACAAGTATTTTCGACAACTTGCCAAAATCTATTCATGCTGAATTTGGCATATGCCTTGAATGGACTAAGGGGGTGTTTGGTTTGCGGTAATCCATCTTAGTAATTTGAGATTACCAATGTAGATTACTCTGTTTGCCAATTAGACATAATAAGCTGAATGATATTTGATAAATTTAGAGCACCACAATCCATAGTGGCATCTGAGATTACCAAAGTTTAGTAATTTTAAATTATGTTATCACTTTCCATCTAGTATGCACATGTGACAGAATGAGGCAAGTTCTGAGAACTGTACAGCAGAAGAGATGGTTTGATTGTAATCTAAGAAGATTTATGCAGCCATCTGCATCAGCTTGAGCAAGCAAAGGATATGCTATATCCATTTGGGTTCCATTCTACTACACGATGGAGTAATTTTCAGCATCCACAGAGAAAAGTGGTATGCTTCCTGATTGATTTCAAGTGTAACAGAATGTGATATTTAATCTGATTATATATCTAGTATGCACTTTGTAATATTAATATGTGACAGAATGAGACACAAAAAGCAAGTTAACTTGATAGTTTTAGTGAGAACTGTACAGCAGAAGAGATGGAACATATACTTTGATTGTAATCTAAGAAGCTACCTTTATTCCACGAGCCATAGCTGCAGCCAGCTCTTGAGCAAGCTTGAGCAAGCTAAACGAGATGCTATATCTGCTTATAGCTCGGCTTCCAGCTTTTACTACGAGCTTCCCATTACCCATACTTTGAGTATCCATGGTTCGATACATGCCTCCGTGGAACCCGATGCCTAGGCCTAGCGTAACAGAATCCCAAACCCAGTGGCCTAGGATCTACAGTAACGGCTAGGACCTACGCACTCATAAGATCTCAAGCATCAGAAGCCGTGATCCTTCAACGAACAAGATGCCTTGTAACAGCTTGATTCGAATCATTCGACCTTCGAACCTTGCTCAAGATCCAGGTGATTGTACGACACTCCAGATTCTTTCAGGTATGCGCTCACAGCCCCTGGCTTACTGGAACAGCTCCCCTAGATCCCGATTGGCCATGGAGGGAGAGAGCTGTTGATCGCCGTGACTTGAGCGTTGAAGGGCCACCTCCAACGCCTCTCGCACTTCTGTGCATCAGACCAGGATACCGATCGCTCTCGAGTCAAAGGACAGATACTATCTATTGACATCCATCCTACATCAGCATCAGATAGAAAAGTTATACTGAGGTATTGCCAAAATATTTGATGCGTGACCTTCTATAGGTCATTTGAAGCCTTTGGCATTAATCAAAATCATGTTCCCATGGTATAAAGCAGGTCAAAAGTTACATTTCTTTAAAAGAATATAAAATTTCTCTCAAGATTGCAATGTTAGGAATAGAGGTTAAATTGAGCATGCCAGTTCCTTTTTCCCTGAACCAATTTCAAAACTCACATTTCAGTTGTATTTTCATTCAATATATCCCCAAGATGGTAGCTTGATTAAATCCTCAAGCAATTCCAGCATATCAAAACCTCCTATCCTTATGTATTAACATACTTTGACGGGCTGCATGTTACTAATGCTGCTAAATTAGATAAAGCTCTCTTATGATGAGTTTTCAAATATTATTTTCTAGCCTCTCCTCGAGGAGGGAAACAGTGGTTCCTCACAAAATTCGAATCTTTGCCTTGTTGGCATTGAGAGATAGACTTCAAACTAGGGATAAGCTGGTAAAAAAAGGTTGGTCAGTAAGTTTTTGAGTACCCTATGTGTGGCAAGACTGTAGAGATGACTTTCTATCTCTTTCTTTACTGCCCCTTTGTCAGCTCCATTTGCAAGAGTATTTGTCAAGGTCTGTTATATCAAGTAAATCAAGATCCCTCCATTACCTATGCTCTTCCTAGAGCTATAGAGTCATCCCTCCTCAACAGAGACCTGCCTGAGCTCAACTAGCCCTCTCCTTCCGTTGGCTTATTTAGAATGAAAGAAATTTAAGGATCTTCTCCTCTTAAATCTTCTTCAGCCTCTGTGGTCTTCAGAAAAATTCTCCTTTCCTTCCACTCATGAGAGTGTCTCTTGAAAGGAAGGGAGGCTATTGCTCATGCTTCTTTGAAAAATTCTCTCTACATCTCCTAATGTTCCCTGCCCATCACCATCCTTATACATCATCTTCCTTTTCTTCTTCACCTCATTTTTGCACTTTACTCTTTCAACAAAAATTGAGGATTTCTTTCTCCAATTACAGTCAAAAAAAGAAAAAAAATTCTAGCCTCTCTTTAAAAAAAAAAAAAAAAACAGTTTTAGCATAGTCTGAGATAGGAGGAAGAAATTATATTCCTACAAAAATTGCAATCCTTCTAGAATATGGCAACTCAGTACCCCTTTCCCTGAGGGTAGCTTCAAGGCCAAGCCAAATCCACAACCTTGAGTGTGTGGAGTTTGATGAAAGAGCAAACAAGGGGACCTCAACCAAGTTCCTCTCCCACCAAAAGCAGATAAATTTCAGCAACATAACCATCTTTTTTTTCATTGATACAATCAAATTGACCAGAGTTTCATAGATATCAAAATAGCATCAGAATGAAATTTATCTCAAGCAATGAATAAACTTGTTTAGTTTCCTACTGTAATCCAACTACATTCAGGACAGGACAGGATATTTCCTCACGCCCCCTTCTGTCGCGACCTCTCACATTATCTAACCAGATGCAGCATATAAATTGGAAAACAACGCATAAGGAGAAGAATTATGTGGTTTCAAATGGGAAACAACGATACCTGAGAGCAAATTAAAGGCATGGTTTGCCGCCCCCTGGTACGTAATTAGATGCATCCCATCACTCACCCTCTTCCTCCGACCCCTCTTTCCTCCCTCTCCTCCAACGGTGCTCAATTTCCCACCCAACCCCCTCGAGCACTCCCTTCCGACCCTCCAACCGGCACCAAACGCTCCCAAAACGAACCTTTCTCCCACTCCGATCACCCATTCGATGAAAATCCCCATAGAACCCAAACCTCTTCATTAGCTTTGTCCCTGATATTTTAAACATAATCCAAAATATCGATAAAATTTTATCTTTTACCTATTCTATAATAAATCATTTGTTTCGTATGAGATGGAGTATTTTATTTCAGGGTAAAGGAGTAAAACAAGTTAAAAATTAACCCTCAACTAAATCATCGCCCCTCTAATTTATCCTCGGATTAATGAAATATGGGATGTGGGTTACGTGCAAATGAAAAGCTCCGTGATACCACATCGCATAAAAGAATCCATGTCGCTCCTAAAAATTGTTTTCTTTTGGATTCTTCCCACTTCTTCTCTCAAGAACATAAGATGCTTTCCCGACATCAGATATTGGGTAAGAGGTTAAGAAAAGTTTTTGTACGTCGCCTCCACGACTTTACTGTAGCAAATCTTACATAAGATACATCAATTTTTTTTTTTTTGTTGATTCACATAAATTCTATATGTCTTAACATGATAAAATACATAATAGAAATCATGATTAAAATGAGATAGCTTATCTTTCAAAAAATATTACGATACCCTAGTTATAAAATTACAATACCATTGTTATAAAATAACAACACCATAATTATAAAACATTAAGACAAAGCTTTACGATGTCCCAAAAAGTTTTCTGATATTGTTCAAAAAAAAATTATGACATTTCAGTTGTAAAATTATGATACCATAGTTATAAAATTATGACACCTATTCAGAAAGCTAAAAAAAAATACAACATCCCAATTGTAAAATTACTATACCGTAATTAAAATTACGATAACTATTTAGAAAATGTTAAGGCAAAACTTTACAACATCCTAATCAAAAAAAATTACGACATCTTAGTTGTAAAATTACAATATTATAGTTATAAAATTATGAAATTCCTTCGATATAGGCTGAAAAAATATTACGACACCTCAGTTGTAAAATTATGATATCCTAGTTGAAAACCTATGACATCCTTATGAAAACATGCACCGTTTTGTTTTACACATAAATTTAAAAAAAAAAGCTTAACGGATATTAATGTATGTCATACTAAAAACTTAAGATTGTATCCCTTCTATTTCATCTCGTTCTATTGCATTAAGTCATGTAAAATGCATATGAATAAATAAGAAGAGATGATACAGCTAACGAAGAATTTGCTGTATCGATTATGGGGCCTAACCCGTTCTGATCTGCAGACGGTTCAGGATATGTTATCCATGCCGAACCTGCCAAACTAGCGCTTGGGTCAGGTTGGATTCATGGATTGATTTTGCTTGTTCCAGCCAAGTTTGTTCTTTGTACGATTTTTATGGCAATATGGGACATGATATCCCATTTTTATATAATATTTTTTTTGATAGCAGGAAAGGATGCTAGCGTCTTATAAAACAATTCCACTGGTATCTGCCATCACCTTATGGTTCAACTCCATCGATAATCTATATTGGATATCCCAATCGCCTATTGTTTTCATGCTGTGCAATCTAATTAATTCGCCAAGAAATCCGCTACATAATTTGCTTCTCTATAAATATGCTGACAGATAAAATTTAAAATAAAAATGTATAAAAACCTTAGGTTCTGTAGGCATGGGTGAATGCATTGTGGTCCTCCTTGAATCTAAGCTATCATAGTTGAGGAGTCACTCTTAGGTAGCGTTTGATAGAAAAAATATTATCCATGGATAAGTGTACGTGATAGAGTTTGTCCCCTGGCTATCCTTAGGGATATCCCTTGACTATCCCATTGATCATATCAAATACAAAAAGATAAATCCATAGGATAACTTTTTTTACTCTTATTTGAGGGGTAACCAGCTATTCCTACATTTTTTAGGGAATAAATTTAGGGGATATCCCATGGCTAACATGGTTAACCATGGATTATCTTTGATTAATTTTATTCCGAACTATCCCTATAGTTATGGCTTTTGGAAATAAGAGGCTATATCCCTCTTATCCCCTATTTCAAACACTACCTTAAGAATAATATTTGAACCTAGACCACTGTAAAGCCACCGTCACTGCACCATACCAAGTAGCATATGGTTTAGCAAACGAAACCAGTCTAGCGGCCGAAGGGATAGCCCAAGCAGCAAGAATCTGCCCCTGATGACTTTGATTGCAACTCCTGCTCTTCCTATAGCTCGATGAGCAAAGCCATCAAATTGATCTTAATAAAATCTGGTTGTGGGGAAGTCCAAAATACAAAGGTACGTAGGATGATCCAAAGGACCATGAGAAGGGAATCTTCAGAGATACCTGGATATACATAATGGAAAGATGAGGAGCGAAGAAACTCTCAAGTTTGAGCTACGGCCTATAAAGCAACCCACGTAGAGGATTAAAATACTTTTGCTGGAAATAAAACCCATTTCAAGCCTACCAAATCACAACAGCACAAATGCAAATAGAGCTTGATCATATTTTATTTCAATATCTTGTGCAAAAGAAATCCCCATGCTTGTTGAGAGAATATCTGCGATAGAAAACACTGCCAAATACAAGGCAAGCACACATAATGAAAGCATAGATGGTTTGGTATTTTTATATTACTTTAACATCCATCACAAAAAGAAGAGGTTGAATGAATATGTGATGTAGTGCAGATTTATTAAACTAAGCAGTATTTAGTGTTTTAACCATAACTTTCTCTAAAGTTATCCAATTCGTGCATGGTTGATGGTATTAGAAACTAGACTCCTTTATCTTTTCAACAAGTTATAAATCTTGATTAGATTTTAAGCACATGAAGAGTTTTAGAGCTTTAAAGTGACGTTTGGGAAACTATAGTTTTTAGTTAATAGTTTTATGTATTTATTTATGTTTCTTTGTGAAATGTGTAAGCCTATAAATAGCATATATCAGGTGAAAGTAGGGAATAATTTTGATAATACTACTAAGAATAGAGAATATCTATTTCTCTCTTTATCCCAACTTTGTGAAGTAAAATTTGGCATTCTCTTAGTGTTCTTTCCAACCCTTATTCTTTCCCACATCAATATGTTACGATAGGCTTGAAGATGTGGGAAGCCCATTCTGCTTCCCATTAGGTTATTCTCATTTATCGATATTTGAATAACTTCTTTGACAGGCATCCTAGCCTTATAACTTCCACACCAACAAAGATAATCATCATGAACTTCTCGATCTAGAGGAGTATTCATAATTTCAACAACAAAGCTCTCATGAAATATCCTTAGAAGCAGGTTTTGATTCCACACATCTAGGCAAATTGTTAATTTCTCAATAATGGAAAAAGCAGAAGTGCTTTTGAATGAAACCGAAGAGGCCTGTGATCTAGAGGGTTGGTTGAAAATTAGGTCTAAGCCATAACATCAATACTAAAACCTCATCTAATAGACCAACATAGATTTTAAGATAGAGTAGTAGATATGGCATACGACTCCTTCTAGATAGTTGAACTATTCCTGGGTAGACGATAAGAAGTCCGATCTACAAAATGATACTTAGCATACAAAATTTTAGCATATAAGTATTATGGTTGGAGCAATAACCTTCTAGCTCGACGACCAAGTAATGTTATCGACCATGTACTAAAAAACAGGATATTTAGCCTACCTCCTCCTTGGGATGACATATGACATCTCATGCCATAGCATGAAGATATCCATAAGGGGCATCATGTCCCATAGAAAACTCTGAATTGTACTGTCAAACTAAGTAAAAAATCCTTTAGGGACCACCACATCAGAAATTATATGGATAGGAATTGAAGAAAGAATAGATTGAAATGAGTATAGTTTGTCCAGGCAGAAAGAGATACCTCCACTTTCACGACTCTAGCCAGGCATGAACCTTATTCTGGATTGGTTGAAGGTCCAACATCTTTAATTTGAGACCAATAAGACGCACACCCAAATATGTCCCTAAAGTGTGAACTCTGTGCACACCCAAAATTTAAGCAGGTCCATAGCAAGATCAAAATGAATCGGCAGACTAAATAGAACCATGGACTTCTAGATATAAAGCGACTAACTTGATTACTCACAGTAGTCCTTAATAGTAATCTTGAGAGCCATACAATCCCGTCTCTTAGTACGGGACAAAAGAAGACAGTCATAAGCAACCATGAGGTGGCTGACAACTGGATCTTAACAAATAGGTTGTAACCCTAAATACAGCCTTGAGACATTACAACCTGAATTCTCTTGGATAACATCTTGGTACATAAGATGAACAAATAAGGTGATAAAGGATGCCCTTATCGTAGTCCTCTTGTAAATTGAAAAAAGTTTGAAGAAGATCCATTTAGAAGAATTAAAAATTCAGAATGAGCTATGCAGTCCCTTATCCATTCAATCATCACCAGAAAAAAGTCAAAGTGCTTCAAAATTGCAAATAAATAATTTTAGTCCACTTTGCCATAAGCCTGCTCCATGTCCAACTTTACTGCCATCAAGGGATAGACTGATTGGCTCAAAGTAAGGAATGAACAGTTTTGTGGATATCAGTATATTATCAGAAATACTTCTACCCTGAGTAAAAGTTATTTATTCCTCAGAAATGAGAGTGCTTAAAAGGTTCTAATTCAGTTAGTAATAACCTTAGCGACAATTTTGTATACAGTGTTGTAGAGGCTAATGAGCCTAAATTGTACAATAGTTTTACGATTCAAAGCATTTGAGAATTAGAACCATGGATGTTGCTTTTTAAATTGATGATATAAAAGAGATAGAGAAGAATTGCCAAACAGCTATGCAAACATCACAACCTATAATAGGCCAATACTTCTTAAAGAAACTCGGTGAAAACCCATTAGGTCTAGGAGCCTTATGCAATGCCAAAGATTTTAAAGCAGCCCCAATCTCGGCATTTGTCAGAACCCAACCTAGCTTTGGCCTCATCAGAAAGTTTATGAGCACTTTTTGGAAGGGAAGGCATGCTCAAGGAATTGGATGATCAATGATGCAGAAAAACCTGCCAAAATTCCTCTCTAATTGCCTGATCAAAGTCCAGAAGCTCTCCATTATATGTCTCAAATTGCTTGATTTATTTCTCCACCTTCTCACTATTATGGAATTATGAAAGTACCTTGTGTTCTAGTCTTCCTCTTGTAACTATTGCATTGTCGCTTTGTGCTTCTAAAAATAGCTTATAGATTAAGAAGCCTATAATACTTCCTAACCTTTTCCCTAAGCCAATGCAACTCCTCCTTATTCAATGGGCCATTTCAATCTTCCAGCAATTTGAGTTCCACAATCTCCCTCTCCATCAGATCAAAATGTTTGAAATATCACCCACCAAGAACTTGTTTCATGTCTTAAGGTACTACTTCGCTCTTAAGTTTCTGAACCAACCTAAGCATTAGACAAATGTGATCTACCGAGAGCCAAGCTTGTTGAACCACAAATAAAGATTTTAAAGGGACATCTAGAAAATCTAAAAATGAAATGGAGTAGGCCCTATACCCCTACTGTCCAAGAATAGCAAATGGGATAGTGATCAAAGCCTATCCTGACCAAATGTCAAATCAAAGCATTCGAAGAAGAGATGTAACCAGCTTGCACAAGCTACCATCCGATCCAACTGCTTCCAAAGTTGTGTACCCTCATTTCTATTATTACACAATGTAAATTGGGTCCTGAGATAGCCAAGATCAATTAACCCCTCTATCTGTAAGAAATTGCAAAATTCTTTGGTCTCCAAGTGTCAATGAAAGGCTGACCCCCCCCCCCCAAACCACCAATTTTTTAATTTGAGATAGGATGCAATTGAAATATCCAACCACTACAATTGGATAGTTAAAATAAATGGCACTCCTCATTTTAGACCATAATAGATACTTAACATATTTGTACTCTTATAGAGCCATGCTATAATCCAAGGATAACTCTCTCCATCTATAACTCCATAGAAACACGTTTGGATACATGGTAAAACTCAATATCACCCAACCTTTGGTGCCACAAAGTAATCAATCCTCCGAATAGACCCTCTGAGTTAATGGCACTCCCATTTATATTTGTTGAATGAGAAATCCAAGCTAGCTATGAGAAAAAAAGTTTTGGAGGTTTTCATCGAATTTTGATAATTATAAGGCCAAATCCCACATGAAGAACGACTACTATCAATTCTTTCTACTGAAGAATCTATTCTTCTATCAAGTAATTCAACTGTTATTCTGAGTGCATAAAAAAAGAATCCAACTTTGCCTCTCGACTACCATCATTAATGTTTAATGACCATCCACCCTTTGGACTTATTCTCCAACCTCTGATAAGGTTATTTGCAGATACCTATAATCACTTCAAGGCCCCACCCTTTGCCCCCCCTAGCATGATCACTTCGTCCTCTACACTGTCTCACTCCATAACCCTAAGGTGCATTGCGTGTCCACTCCATATCATGAAAATCATTGCATCATGATGGTTATCAAACTATTATCACTACTTTCATAATCATCACCATCATCATGACAATTAGCACTATCACCACTACCATGATCATGCACCATCTCCATGGCCGGCACCATCACCACTAATATTACAATGGTCACTATCATCAAGATCATTGCCACTAATCATCCACCACCAATAACATCATCACCAGGTTCTTAAATTTTATGGCACAAGATCATCCTAGATTTTTTTATTGAAATGAGGTGTTTCGCCATTTTTTTCATCTAGATGCTTGGGATGGAGGATAACATGTGCCAATTGGAATGCTAGGATATGATGAGATGGTATATCCTAGCACTTAAAATAACAACAAATCCCAGTACTCTATTAGATGTCTCACTAGGAATTGAAACTATGATCACCATAACTAACATCATCTAAAACATTTAAAGCTCTCCCATTTACATATTTATTATCAATAAAAGCTTTGAAGAGTTCTTCCCTCTCAATTACAATCAAATTAACATCATTTAAACCACTGTCATCATCCTCTATCGTTAAAGCCATAAACTACAATCACTAGCGGTATTGCTATCGCTATCATTGCCACTACAATCATGGTCCGCTATCATTATAGCTACCAGTGCTACCATTACCATCAAGGAATCTCAATTAATACCAATATGGTCAGAGTGGGCTTCAGGCCATATACTTCAATTAACTATATCATAATGAGCTTTTACATCAAATGTAGCATCATGAATTCAGCAAAAAATATTTTATTTATGAATTATTCATAGGTTACAGAGTTGATGGGATCTTAAAGCTAGATTCAGTTTATTTAATCAACCAAGTATTTCAAATTTTGAGCCAAACATGTCTACATTGGCACTTTAATTCAATCTTATTAAAAACTTATTGCCATTGAGAAGGTTGTGATGTGCACTACTTATTGTGAAGAATGGGATTTTGATGATGCTTTAGTTCAAAACTTTTTCTAATCAATGTAGAGGTCATTTGATAAATGAGTAAAAGAGATGTGAATTCCTCAAGTATAATGATTAGTAGATATGGGCAAATTGGAGAAGATGTAGGCACATTGTATCCATTTTAAAAAACTTTTAATAACACTACTATTGATGTGGATGTTAGTATTCTTTAAGCGTATCGTGATGTTGGGGTATCAACCCAAGGAGGGCCACCCATTATTATATGGTTGGAGCCAGAATTAAGAGAGAGTTTTTGATGGACAAGAGGGTAGATGTGGTCCATATGTAGTGATGGACAAGAAGATAGAGGTGGTCCATAGATGGTGCTTGTGCTGCTAGTAGTAGGAGCACCTAGTAAGATTAGAAAAGAAGGACAGAAAGTTGGCCGAAGATGCAATGATGCCAAAAGTAGAAGATAAAAGACTAGTAATGAAAGGTGGCCAAAGAGGGCAAGGAGGACAAATTAGAGGAGATTTGAAAGTTATTTTCTTATTAATTAAATATGGATGAGGGTATATTAAAGATTTCTAAATATTTTAATATACAAGTGATGGTGATGCAAGGGGCACTTTGTCATAAAATGTAATTTGGAGGGCTATTTTGAATCTATTGAAAGGTAAGATGCAAATTGAAGAAAATAAACTTTAAAGGGTGCAAGTGTAATTTTTCTAGATGTTTTAGTTTCTATATAACTTGATGCATACACTCTCTTTTTTAATAAATATATTTTTGCATACACTTTGATTTAAAATCAAAATAGGACGTTCTCAATAATATAGATTTATTAAAGACGCGAACAAAGTAAATCCTTCAATCATTGGACACTCTTTTTCTATTGAACATATTTAATCATTGTAAATTCATCCATTTGACTTTTACCTTACCTACCATGGCACTTGAAAAATTGAAACCCTATCTAATTACTTTAGATGAAATGCATATAAAATTATATGCAAAAGCGATAAATTAATGTATTGGCTTTCTCCTGCATCAAGTTACCATCAAAGTTGGTTAAGTGATAGATTAGTTGGGCTTTGGTAAGAGAAAATAATGAGCTATACCATCTTTCTTCATGCTCAGTGCATGGTCGTGGGTGCGGGCATGCGGACATGCATGCACATATATACATACGAGCGCATGTACACACACATACACACACACACACACACACACACACACACATATATATATATATATATATATATATATATATATATATATATATATATATATATTATGGCTGAAAATTGAGTAAGGGTGAGATGAATGAAAGTTACCGTTGCCAATACAAATTTACCGCGTGTGTTAATTGTCGCTTTCCAAGCTTTATTGGCATATAATTAGTTCTGGCAGGTGAGATATATATATATATATATATGAAGAACTCTTTTTTTTAAGGGGAAGTGAGGAAAAGACCCCATGAGTTTATTAAAATTGAGGATATTTATAAGAAAATAGAGGAAGAAAGGAAGGATAACAACTTACACAATTTAGAATGAGATATGTGCCACTTCTATGAGTAAAGGTTGCATCAGAAAAAAAAAGCAATAATCTTATGAAAAATTAGATCCAGCTGATCCCAGCATTTCCTGTCATTCAACAAGATACAAAAGCGCATTGATACAAGTAGAGAATTCAAGTAGGAAAAGGGTCATTGATGTCACCACGCAAATATTTTGAACCCAATTTTATCAATAGTGGTGATACACTGCTCATGCCACATTCATATGTGGTATTGATAGAAATAACTTTGGACACGAATTTTCTTTGTTCGGTCATTTCAATGACCTGGCCCTTCACTATGTTTTGGTTTTGGTACTCAGGATTTTGCACATTTGTGTTGCATGCTTTGACGATGGCTTGGTTTTGTTTTTCCTTTGGCCCTACGGTTTTAGAATTAAGTAATTAACCATCCAGAAACTCCCCGGTTGGGAGATGGGGTAGCTATTGGGCATCAAAAGCTGAATGATTCTGTGGCTTGCGTTGCAGAGTATAGACACTGAAAAGAGCTTTGAAAAGGAGCTGAATAGTGTTCTCCATCTAAAGGAGAATGTGACAACCTGACACAAGGGTTATTTGAATGTAAGGCTTGCTTTCATGAGCCTCTTTTTTAAGTAGATTCTACCTCTTTGAAATACTAATACTTTAAACTTCTGAGAGGTCAATATTTCCTTTTAGTAAAAGCTAATATATGTCTGTTATTTTGTGAACATAATGGAATTTAAATTCCCAGTCCTCACATCTCACCTCATGGAAGAGATCCTGAAATCGACTAAAGATGGCAGGAAAGCTAGCACTATCATTCTAAAGAAAAATCATATAAATATAAGCAATGACATACTCTCTCTCTCTCACTGATCTATAATCCTTGATGATTCTAGTAAATGAGGGAAGGACTAAGGAGAAAATTTAGGCTCAGAGTTGATGCTATTTTTCTTGTTCCCTTGTTTTGAAGCTGCATTCACATACTGTAATTTATAAGCAATTATTTCAACCATGAGGTGGTAGCATGCTATTTTGGTTTAGTTATTTGTGTCGTATACATTAATTCTTCTCCTTCAATCAAAGCTAGCCTGACTATCATACGGAAATTAAATTAATTGATACTAGGACGAAATTATGGATACTAAAACTAGATTGTTGTTGTTTTGGAATTTTGAAAAGAGCAATTTGTTGGTATTTCCTTTGATTACATTCTAGCCTTCTAAATAGTTTCTTCACCTCCATCTCAAGAATCTACATGCAATATAATTATCTCCCAGTTATTCAATCTAACATAGTGTCTGACACAAATATGAGTTTGATGGTTCTCTATATCCTTTATCAACAAACCCTAATTTTACTTTAAAATTAAGTCATCGCTTTCAAGGTGAAGACTTCATATTCATCACTTCTTTCATTCTATATATATGTCATCTGGCTTCTCCTTTGTTGGGCTATTTCAACTTTCACATCACATTCTATTAAAATAATTCATATTAAGAAATATTCGAATAGTCTTCCACATTAATTCTAGTACGTTTAGGTGATTATTTCGATCAAACTATATAAAAGCAACAAGAAATGCCAAATAAAAATATTTTTTGGTGGATTTTAATATTTCTGGATCTTATCCTTCTCACATTATTATGAAATATAATAAGCTGTCCTTTTAAAGTAGGTTGTGTGAAGTATCATAGAAAGTAATTGTTACCATTAAATTACCAGTTGTGCTAAGAGCATCTTAATATTTTGCATAGTGAAACACACTAATAACCATCCATGAGGAGTATGATTGAGCATATATATATAGATCATGTTACAACACCTCCTATATTTGACTGATAACATTTCCATCACACGCAAATCAAAGGAAGCCTTAATTCTAATGAAGCAACTCCACACCAATTAATCCCTGAATCTTGTTATATGTGATATTAACAGGTTCAACAAATTAATGCAAGCAAGCAGTAACTTAAGGGCTATAGAAATCGTATAACCCTCAAAGTTTTAACCTTATGGAACACAAGACCACCAACCTGAATGCCTTGCCAAGGACAATGGAGGAAGGAGAATATATGACATAACAGGTTCAATAAATTAATGCAAGCAAGCAGTAGCTGGAGCTCAAGACCACCAACCTGAATGCCTTGCCAAGGAAAATGGAGGACGGAGAGAAAAAAATGGCAAAAAGGCACTGAACTGTTCCGAGTTGTCCGCTAGCAAAACTCATTCCACGGACTCGACAAGGCTAAGCTTAGGTTATGGGCTTACAGTCCATAACCATGTGGTATTGTACGTTCAGTGCTTCAACATTCAAGTTTGACCAGTCCTGATCATAACCACTGGAGATGGAGAGAGGCAGAGTTTATTTAATGCCTTAATACACTACACTGCTGTAGTTTATTCGATCGTTTAGACTATATATGCTGCCTGCTGATCATAGCCCGCAGCCATAAAATTCAAGGAGAAGGCAAGTAGACATAAAGGAGAAAACTAATCATGGGGACCATGTGACAGAGACTAGTCAGTGTGGAAAAGAGAGGACCACGGGGCCATGCAAACCCTAGCAGGCCTGCACACAGAGCTTTTATGCATGCATGGGACCGCACCCTACTCTAAAAATCTGCCACTTTACCTGCCTCACTAGAGCCCCACCTCCAACTGGCCTTTGATCCTTTATTTTCTTGGATCTCACGCAGCCGTGGTGACAATTACCACATTCTCACCTCTGTCGTATTAAAACAAGGCAACATGCCAACACCAACAAAACAAAGCCTTTACTCCATGCTTCGGTCAGTCCATGTCTTCTTTTGTTCCAAAGCCATATACGATTACAAAACCTTGTGGATGATCATGCTTACATAATAGCGTTACTAACTATAATAACTGCCATGAGATAGAGAGAGAGAGAGAGAGAGAGAGGAGGCGAGTGGAGGGCTTTCAAACAGAAAAGCAACCTCCCTTTGTTCTTTATTAGCTTTTTTTTTTTTTTTTTATAAAAGCTGTAAAGTTGAAGAAAAATTCTCTCAGGCAAGGATATGAAAAGATGGCTGTGGATGATGATGACAGTATGCAAAACAATGCACCACGACTCAACTTAGTTTACAATGTCAATTATGTATATGCACTGCAGTACCCGTGAATTCATCAAAGAAAGCTAACAGACATCATTTTCCATGATGCTATAGAGTAAAGATTCATGTCGCCTTCAACTTGGTGAATGCACTTCGAAGTCAGGGTTAAATGATATGGAAATTATTCCAAAAAAAGAACATTTTAACAAATTAATTATGCTTCATGGATGGGCAATAAACATGTAATCAGAGACATCGCTTTCCATAAGATTTAATGTCCCTTTGTACCCAACAACACCTTGGAGTAAAAGAAATGATCGATACTGCAACAAAGAACACAAATTTTATATAAGCAAGCTCAACACTCCGTTATATCACAAGAAACAACGAAATGGAGCTTATGGAAACAATAAAACACTCAAAAAAAAAAAAAAAACTTTCGCCACTGGAAGGATGGATACTCACTGTCATTACAATCTAAGTGCTTCACACGGTAAATACTGAATTTGATCCATTAGCAGCTATCTGCCTGCTCTCTACTGTAAGCTTAGATCTTGTAGTTTTCGTTTCCAGAGTGGTGATGCTTAGAGTGGTGATTACCTGAGTGAAGTCCTTGGTGAATTGAATGGAGGATTCTGTGAAGCTGAGCTGACCACTGGAACATGACTGAACTGCTTTGGATCAAAGTCAAACACTGATGGCATCACGCCTGGAGGACAAAATACAAGTTGAGATGCGGACGCCAAAGACAAGGATGATGGATTCGAGGTAGGTGGGCCTTCCACTGGAGCTGAATGGATTCCTAAATGAGATACAAAAGCATTTGTAGGCTCCCATTGATAATAGCAAGTGTATGGCATGGCATTACTTAACAAGCCCACTGAAGCATGATAAGGAGGTCGGGAGAGAGGGTCATAAGCTGAAACTTGTGCGCAATGGATGCCATCTTCCATCTCATTACCTTTAATGGCGTCGCCTTTCTCCATGCCTGATTCCCTCATTGCTTCTCTTTGTTTGGTCTTTTGTGAAACATTTGAATGCCAAAGATCAGACTTAGATAGTGTTGCAAGGTCTTCAATGGCAACTCCACTGCCAAAGACCTCATGATTTGGCTTGTTAGAGAATAACGCTAAAGGCCGAGCTCCATTTTCAGTTGTGTACTCGAGATTTTCTACACCTGGAGGACAAGAGGGAGCCTGGCATGGAGTTGCTTCATGAGACATCTGCAATTGATGAGGGAACTGAATAAAATTTCCTGGTGGCATTTGGAGCGGGGGAAGCTTATCGATCTCATGCTGAGCAGCATTGAGCAGCCAATCAACTACTTTGCTAGGTTGGTTAAGGCCCAACCTATCTTGAAGGTCATACAATTGAATTGCTGTTGGGACTGAAAGCCTCACTCGTCTATCCCGCAATCCTCTTACAGTGGTTACTTTACTATGGCGATCTTTTCCCCCAAATGCACGAGAGACTCGTACAATTCTTGGATCCTTTAATCCTGGCCATAGCCTTATACTGTTTCGAGCTTTATCATCAGCAGCGTTACCTTGTTTATTGGGAAGCTCTTTTTCCTGCGAATCCTTTATCATCTTAAGACTTTCATCATCACACCTGAGCAATTAAATAAATTACATATGAGATAGCCAATCTGGAATATGAGATAGCCAATCTGGAGTAGGTCCTTATCTTCTTAAATTAAGATGCAAACATAAATTCACTTCATGGAATAGAAGCACTCTAGTACTCATAAATTTCAGAATCCATATAAAAAAAGCTAGCTAAAATAATCAGTTAAGAAGTTATTGTTTTCTTACAACAGAAATTATTCATTTAAACAGACCTTAGATAGAAACATTTATAACATGGAAAAACTAAAAGAATATGCGACATGAAGTAGAAATATTTGCGCAACAAGAAAGAAAGACATGCAACAAGAAACTGAATTTCACTCAGTGGGAAACTATTGTAATTGAATGTCACCAGATCTTACGCATAGGTTAAGAAAGTAGCAAAGAAATTATTTTCCCTCATAAATGAACTTTTTTTTTTCTTGCTACATACTGTTAACCTTCTGCAACATATCAAGAAATCTCTTTACATGAAAATGACTATACAACATGCAGTTTCACAGGAAACTAAGGAAAAAAGAAGAAGAGATAAGAATGGGAATTGTTCTTCTGATGGACTTTATCTCCGAGTAATGTTGATTAGAGCAATTTGTGTCTCAGTTAGGAACACATGAGATGAAAAGAAAATTCCAGCAAAGCACTCCTATTTAATTAATTCATCATTCACAAGTAGTCCATTAAAGGAATCTGAAATCTCGACTAGAATGAAGGCTATAGCTATTTCTTTTCTTGCATATGGATTCTGTAAGTACTGCACTTACTCCTGAATGAAGAGATTGCTTGGTCTCCCAGAAATCAAGAACTGCTAATTTGCTGTTTGAATGGAATATAACCTCAACATGGTTTTCCGCCAGAGATATCTATCTCTAGAGTGGTTAAAAGAAACAGCTAGTACCTCCAAATTCGATTGCGCAGAGCTTCCTCTTGTTTGCAAGCTTCCCAGCTTAATTGATCGGACTTTGTACCAGCACTAAGCTCTTGAAACAGCCAAGGAGCTTCGAGAAAGGAAAGATGCTTGACTTGCAAAACCCCTAAAAAAGAAAAAGGCATCACGCATTGGCAAATATGTGGCGCATATTTATTCCCGTCAGATGGACAGAATAGCCACCATATTTCACCCATTTACCAGCGCACACAGCCCGGTCTTATAACCTTTTTGACAAGGGTAAGTTGGTCCTGTCCTAGATGAACCCTAGGTCCATACTGTGTATCATAATAAATATGTTATCGAATGAATCGGCGATTATTAAAGAATCTTTGTACCATAAGAAAGAAGATTGTAGACGGGCACATGTTATGGTGGATGATGGACAGGCATTATTAGAAAAAAAACAATGAAGACATTCCCAATTTCCAACCACGGGACCATCACGATCAGTATTCATGGCTGATGCTTTTTGGCTTCTCAAAAGCCTAGCATATATTAAACATCTGTTTGAATGACGTGCATTTATTTAAGCCATGACCGGTGATATATATCCAGCACTAAAGATGTTAACAACGCAGAATTTTCCATGGGCCAAAATAGATCCTAAATATCCTAAGAAGCCTTATGTGAATAGAAACGGGCACATGTATATGAAGGTAGGAGTGATGAGGGTGACGTAGGCATTCGAGCATTAGCACGCGCGTAAAAATGGGCAAACAATCGTGAGGAGCTTGACATGATCCGACCGGATCAAGATTGAGATCCATCGATCCGAGATGCGGTGATCCATCACGATCATCGGCTGATCAGATCACAGCCATGGCTGATGCTTTTTGGCTTCTCAAAAGCCTAGCATATATTAAACATCTGTTTGAATGACGTGCATTTATTTAAGCCATGACCGGTGAATCAATTCTATATATATCCAGCACTAAGCAGATGTTAACAACGCAGAATTTTCAGTGTTTTGATTGATTGCATAGTGATGGTAAATATGGATATTTGCTCAGCAGCACTCTAAAAAGTTTAGATGAACAAGGATTTAGCAATGTCCCAAAAGTTGTAGTAGTTAGATCTTCTTTACAAAATTTTAGTGAAAATTACTAAATAATATTTGCACTTGTCAAGTAAACCATGTAGATGTCAATACCTAAATAAGGATTTAGGTATTGGAAATATAAATTACAAAGCGTTCAGTTACACTCAGAACATTAATGTGGTTCTCAGAATCTAGAGTTAAACACTGGCAGCCTTATGGGATCCAGTTGCTTAAAACCCTGGGAAGCTACCATGTAGCCCAGGGACCAGTATAAGGTCCTTTTAAGACATCCACCAGCTGTTGAGGACCACAAACCTTTCCATCCTTCTTTGGGTGCACGTTTTTACATGCACAAATTAGATTTCCATGGATATATTTGGAAGGTGACCGACAAATGAATGCATGATGTAGCATGTGCCTAGATTTCATCCTAGCTCATAATGCACTGCACCATGATAATGGATTGCATGCAACATCACATCCATATGTCAAGCATCTTAATCATTGAAATGATCTATGAATTTTTTTTTTCTTTTTCTCTCTCTTCTTCTTCCTGTCAGTTTTCATTCTGCATGAAACAGATGAATTCTTAGTGCACTTAGAGAAGGACAGCTACGCCAAGCATTTTCCTAACGATGAATCCTCTCGAAACGCAGACAAATATAATTCTCTGACAACAGGCTAAACGACACATCTCAAGCTTCCAAAAGCCTTTGCTCAAGAGAATGACCTCCTGTAAGCTAAGTAACAAGGGATCTTGCAAGTGTCTCATCACTGATCTACAAGCTTATTATTCTGCGAGTCGTTGCTTAAGAATTGCTGCCAAAGTAGAGCAAAAACGTGAACCCATTAATTTGTATCTACAAAGAAAGCTACAACTCTTGGAGCTTCACGTTTTCCCTATTTACATGGATATATATAAAAGGTGGATTACAGTTTCTTTGAGGAAATGGTGATTCATGCGCCACAAAAAGCTAGTAGATGGAATATAATTTTTTTACTTGATAAGCAAAGAGGCCAAGGAGAAATATTCTAATCCTCCTATCTTGGATCCTACTGCATCACTGCATCATTACACCCAAAACCAATAACCTCTGACCGCAAAGGGACAGGGCTTTATATCTCCTTGGATTTGCTGCAAGAAAACCCACCACGCCTTGAACCAGAGGGGTGTTATATCTTCATGGGCTAGGAGAGACACCAAACCCTAAGCTTCAGCGAGAGAGGGTGACCAAAAGGTGATCTTACTGAGATCATACCTGCAACTTCCATGCCGAAAATAAAACCAAGTGGAGAAGGATTCGTCCATGGAAAGGATTCTTTTTCACTTTCCTTCTTAACCAACCTTGGTCTAAAAGCATTAAATGAAACAAAAACGCATCTATTCTGTTCCTTTTGGTAGTCGTCTTGGATCATGGAAACTCCACAGACAATGGTGCGCATCTCCATGAAAGCATCAGGAATGTGATTGTTTTTTTTTTTTTTATGGTACCACATATGACTAACATGTATCTTTTCTAGGATTTTAATTTGGTACTGGTTAGAAATCTTTAGTCATAGTCCTAGTAATCTACTACACACGCAGAACGAGAGAGAGAGAGAGGGGGGGGGGGGGGGGGGGGGGTTCACTGGTGTCTGCAGCGTCTGGCGGAGGGCTAAAGCATCATTCGTGCCTGCAGTGTCGTTGAGTTCAAATTTCAGAAATACCACAACGAGAAAAGGTGTCGTTCTCAGCAGATTCCCCAGTGATGGAAATGCGCAAGCTGTTGGGAATGCACAGTAAAAAAAAGAGGATAAAATATTATAACTTAAGCAATGCCGGGGAGATAAGCAAAAATATTTTTTATATTACTTATTTGAATTATTAAAAATAATTATATAAAGCTTTAGATTACATAACCTTTTATAAATCAATAACTTTAGAAATTCTACATTAACTCTTTTTAAAAAATATCAAAAGTCATATTTAATTCATTTAGAAAATAGCAAAAGTTATATTAAACTTATCTAAGAAATAGCAAGAGTCATATTCAGTAAGTGATGAATCATTAATAGCAATTCTTTCATTTGGCTAAAATATTTTGAAAAGTGCAAATTATTCTTTAACACAAGCCAATGGTTCCAAAAATTACTCTTGTGCCATGAAGCATCAAGATATAGTTAATTGCATAGGCTTTCGTTTTGCACCATAGAGCATTATGGTAAATTGCATAGGCTTTTGCAAGCATTAAGATGCAGTTCAAGCGCCTTTTATTTTATTTATTGTTATTATATTATTAATTTAGGACTAAAGATGGATGATCCTATCTTTTTCTCAAGCTTTTATTATAGTATCTTTATATGATGTACAAGTACAGTAGAACAAGTTAAAAAAGATTTAACATATTTTTTAAAATGGAGTAGACATCAGCAACCCTGCCCTTGGACAAGAGAGATCAAGAGGAGAAAGCAAACAAAATATTTCTTAGAAGAGATTGCTCTAATTTTGAGGAAGAAGAAAAACTTCTAGCGTTTCTTTCTTTTCAAATCATTAAAAGGTTGCAATGGTCAGTTGGTCATACACCAGCTTTCATTAGCAAGGAAAATATCTGGCTCTTGAAGACAACTACAAGCAGTGAGGATTCATTGGAGGCAGAGAAAGGTTAAGCCTATCAAATAGCATCCTCCAGATAGACTTTGCATAAGGGCAGAAGAGGAAGAGATAAGGTTCAGATTCTACAGTCACTGCATAGAAGGGGCATCCATGGCTTACATTTAACCATTTCTAGCCGATTTTTTATCAGTCTAGAGCCTGTCCTTGGGTGTCAATCAAAGGAACCTTGAACTTTGCACTCTAGTATTAATGAAGTTGTAAAAGGATTGAACTAAAATGGTACCTTAAGAAGAGACCATACAGATGGAGCAATTACGCAAAAGAGAAAGGTAAAGAGTTGAGAGAATGTCATGAAAGTCATCGAACTGCTCATGGTGCGACTGCAAAAGCAACCCAAAGAAATAGAAAAACCATCTGCGAGATCTACATCTCCAGCGTGAAGCAACTGATGCATTAGGTTTAATGCAGGCGACAAGAGACATAGAGATTAGGAGATAAGCTTCTAAAAAGGTTTTGATCCATCCAAACTTTGTTCCAGAAACTGATTGCATTCCCTTGCTTAAGTGAGAATCATGTGCAATTCTTGAAACCAGTGATATCCTTTGTTGAGGGGTAAAATTGCTGTTACATTGATAACCATGCAAGGGGTTAGGATTAGTCCCAACTCTCACTCGCTGCGCGGCGCCCGCAAGAAGTGGACTAACCACTATGCCTCGGTCCTACTCCGAGCTATCCTCATACCTCGATCTAGGTCCGAACTATCCACTATGCCTCGCCAGCCGAGCTATCCACTGTGCCTCGCCAGTCGAGCTATCCCTATGCCTCGGTCCTAGCCCGAGCTATTCTCATACCTCGGTTCAGTCCGAGCTATCTTTATGCCCCGGCCAGACCCGGGCATTCGAGCACCTCTGCAGAATCTAGTACGGAGAATTTGAATTCATAAGATTTCAAATAGAAATCACACCCGAGAGCCTGGACCCACGAGAGTGGCCTAGAGCCCTGGAGCCTATACAGTCGCCGAATCTCAGGATATCAATCAGCTCTCCAGCCGTCGATTCTCTAACTAACAAGATACGAATCTTACTGACCTCATAACAAACTGGATTCGAATCCTAACAGCTTTCGGACCCACGACGCCTCCAAGGAATCAGGTGATCCTCTATAAATATTGCCGTCTTCCGACTTCTCAGGTACGCGCACCTGTTCTACTGGCTCACTCTTCATCTACCTCTGCTCATCCCTTCTCGCCATTAACGCTCCGCTCGGAGCTCTCGAAAGGCCACCCTAGAGAGACTCTTCAGCGAGTGCCTTCTCCTCATATTTGTTGATCGCTGATCTCCGCTGACTTGAGCGTCGGAGGGTCTTCCGCAGAGGGCCACCCCCAACGCCTCTCACGTGAGGACTATTTTGCAGGTCCGCCCAGGAGGGAGCCCGCTCTGAAGCTCGATCGCGCCCAAATCGAAGGACAGATTTCAGCAGCAACATCCTTTATGGTATCTTTCCACATTGGGAATGCTTTCGCACAAACTTGCCCCTCTCAACCTTTGAATTTCATCTAGAGTAGTAAGTTTGGTTGATAAGAAAATTCTAAAGGGCTGAATAGTTGGGGACATAAATTTCAAGACCCATTTGGATAACAAGGCTTTATTGAAGAGGACTAGGTCTCTAATATTGAGGCCTCCTCTTTTGACTTGAGATACCGAAGCCTAATTCATCAGATAATGAAAACTATTGACCTTTTTCTCTTTCACAAGAAGGCTTTGTGAATTTTATCAATTATTCTCCTAATCCACGAGGGAACACTAAA
Organism: Calamus simplicifolius; assembly: GCA_900491605.1. Lineage (NCBI taxonomy): Eukaryota > Viridiplantae > Streptophyta > Magnoliopsida > Arecales > Arecaceae > Calamus > Calamus simplicifolius. The sequence goes on along the minus strand of UESW01001938.1, from coordinate 103,759 downwards.
AATGGACATCATATATGAAGGCAAGCAAGATAGGATAGCATTAAGAATAACCAACCTCCCTCCAGTAGAAAGAAATCTGCCCTACCATGCTACTAGGAAACTCTAAACTTTATCAGTGAGGAGCATCCAGCTTTGCTTAGGTAGGTGGCGGATATATAGAGGAAAGCCGAGGTAAGTGAAGGGGAGGGAAGAAGCTAGTCTTACAATTGAGAAGATCTGCGATTACGTAGGCCTCCTCAGAAGAGTTGATGTTGAGACCAGTCATAAAGATCTTTGCGAGGTTGACTTTAAGTTTGAAGCTGCCTTCAAATCCCAATAGAACAACCTTTAAGGCCTTTACGAAGCCCTCATTTTCGAAGTTTCAATTAACATTATCAAAAACTTTCTCAAAATCAATTTTACATACCAGACCCGGGCATTGGATCATCTGGAATATGCCAAAATCTCATGAGCCACTAGAAAGTTCTGGTAGATATCCTGGCTTTTGACAAAGGTTCATTGGGGCTCCTCAACTAGAGTAGGAAGGAATTCAATAAGCCTAGTGGCGAGGACTTTAGAAATAATTATGAAGATGTTGTTGAGCAGGTTAATAAGCCCAAAATCACGAATAGATAGAAGACTGTCCTTTTTGAGGATTAGAGAAATGAATGCAAAGTTGAGGCAAGCCAAGTCCAGAGATCTCTTAAAAACGTGCTGAAACATTATAAGTCATTATAAAGGAGAGATTGGTACCAATGAAGAAGTCAATTAGAAAACCATTTAGGCCAGGGACTAGTACCCTTGGCAAGGTCCAAGACCATAACTTTGATTTCCTCTAGAGTAAATTAGGAGCAAAATGTAGAGTCTGGTGTGGTACTCCAAAGCTTAAATCCTAGGGTGAAGATTTGTAGGCTCCATAGGGTTAAGGCCCAGGTTGTTGGGTCTTGAGGGGGCTAGTCTATCATTGGGCTAGGTTTGGGCCCAAGGTGTGGGTTGGTCCAAGGGAGTTTTTTAGGGTTTATTATCCATATAATAAGGCACCGGTTTATGTGTGGTGCTGGTTTTATTTTGGTGGCCGTCATGGGACGAGTTATATATATAGTCATGTAACGATGATGATTATAGATGAATGAAAGAAATTCTTTTCTCCCTAGAATAAGCTATCCCTTCTCTTCCTCCTCCTCTCTTTCTCACATATAGATGCCCTAGGTTTCTAGGGTTTTATTGCTGCCATCTCTGCCCTAGCCATCTTCTTGGAGCTGCCTCTTTCAAGGAAGGAGAAGGAAGAAACCCTAGCAGTACCTTTTCCTTAGGCAGCGTCTCTTGATTTTCTGATCAGATCTGAAGGTTCACGTGAGAAAGAAGAGAGGCCACGACCCTCTCTTACAATCTTGGGGCACAAGAAACCAAAGAAAATCCTAGTTGCTAATCAATCTGGAAAGATTACCAAGATCAAGATCCAAAATTCTGCTGCAGAATTTCAGCAAGGGATATCATATCGCTTTCGCATCTCCATACGATTTGGGGCTGGTCGAATGCGTGCTATGCTCCAAGGGTAGAAAGAGGACGATCCACCCTTCACAAAAGAGAGAAAGGTCAGGTGGGGCACTGTAGATATCATTTCAAAAAATTTGTAGAAAGGAATTAGTAGAAAGATCAAATAACTGCTTATAGAAAGAATAGAAGGTGAGCTCAATAGCCTCAGGGTTTTAGATTTCATATCCATTAGACAAAATAGAGAAGATTTTGTTTCTCCTTCCGTGGGTTGATACCACTTTGTGGAAGAAAAAGAAGTTTCGATCCCCTTCTTTGAGCCATTGGATCAGAGAACATTGCTTCCATATTGACTCCTTTAGGGAATATTGGCATGAGTTGGAAACCAAGAATCTTAGTCTAGAGATGAGAAAGCCGCCAAGTCTAGCCATGGAAAGAGAGAGCCTACTATTAGACTAGGTGAATTTTCTTCCTTTGAGATCCAAGCGTAAGAGTTGAAGTTTAGATAAGAAGTTATTGAAGCCCACAGCGTCAAAGAGAAGCTCAGGATTACCAAGTCTATTAGAGGTGAACCTAGTTACGCTAAAATCACTACCCAACACCCATAGGCCAATAAGATCATTTTTAGGATCAAAAAGTTTTCTAAAGAAATGCTAATGAAGATATCAGTTGTTAGCGCCATAAACAGTAGCAACAATGAATGATTTACTGAGAGATGTGCAACGAAAAAACATGAAGAGGGAGAACCTATCAAAATTTTGATCTAAGAAGAAGAAAAAATTAATTTCTAACCAATCAATATTCCAATTGTCGATCAAAGAGCATCAAGAGAAGCCCGCTCATCAATTTGAGAACCCCCAATAAATTTGAGGATTCATGTTGAGGGATCAACATGATTGGATTCTTGAATAAGAACAATGTCACAATTAGACCTAGTAATGAGGTCTTTCATTTTCCTTCGCTCCTATGGTAGCCCCACACCTCTAACATTCTAAGATAAAAAAAATTATAAGGGAAGCAACCAACATCCAAGGAGTAAGAGGAGAGGAGAAATCCATATGAGACTAAAATAAGAATCCATTGATTAAATGCATGGGTTAAGGAATCCCATATAGGAGACAAACAGCTATTGTAAACCTTCATACTAGCCAATATATAGATTCAAAAACAAAATATTCCTAACTCGAAAGACCCTAGACTCTGGGGGACCAAACCACACCAACATCAAAAGAATAGCAAGCATCTGAGAGACAAAATGGCAAAATACCTGGGCAACCGACCAATTCAGAAGGGCAGCCATCAGATAGCAAGTGGCAGGGTACCTCAGCCTTAGCGAGCTCTAGATCCAAGATTCAGTTGATGATTTATCAATTTCTAGATCCGGAATAAGGAATCCATAGGTTCAGCCCCAAGCAATCAATAAGTCTTTCCCCATAGCACATAGGAGAAAGGCAACAACGAAAGATGAGGGGGTAGTAGGAGAGACCTGGCTTTCTTTGCTAACAGGAGCTTAACAATGGCAGTTTAAATAGCTAGCACAACCTTGGCTTGAGAAGGCTTGACTTTAAAGCTCGGCAAGGTAGACATAGAGGAAGTAACAACGAGGGCTTCCATAGGGCCAATGGAGCCTCACTCCACTTGGTCGAGGAGGCAAGCAAATAGATGGGGAGGCCCCTAGTAGAGCAATATCAACAGAGAAAGAGGGTCGAGTCTTTAGTAAAGTAGGAGAGTTAGAGGAGGACTTAGCAAGGGAGAGTACTCTATAAGAGAGCCTAAAAAAGTGAAATTGCTTCAAGGAGATCAAAGAGTGTAGGGGCTCCGTGAATAGCAAAGACAGGGTGGAGGGAGCGAGCTATAAGTCCTTATAGGCAAGAGTGAGAAGGAAAGAAAAGAACAAGTCATATATTAGAGGATTGGCCTATGGAAGGGGAGCTAGAGGAGGAGAGGTGGCACGAAGGGTGATAGGCGCAATTGACAGAGCAAGTAACAAGGTCAAGGTGTACTTGAGGAGAGGTGGGTGGCGATGACAAAGTAGCTCGATCAAGCACAGGAGGAGGGAAAGACCTCTAGCCGAGACAAGAAAATATCGAGAGGGAGGAGCCAAATGCTAGGATAGCAGATACTAAAGCCGGGATAGAAGTTGGAGGCTAGGAGTCTGCGAGATTGATAAGATCGCAGGAGTTTTAAATTCGGGAGTTGGGCCCTTCATTACAGTGAAAACTCACCAGGGACTCTTCTTCAAGGGAGGGATCACTATCAAGATGGGCTTCATGATGCTAGTGGCTATTTCCGAACTCCTCCCAATCGGCCTCTTAGTCTTGCCTGGGGGCCAAGATAGAAACCAAGGGTGATAGGATCTCAAAAAACAGAATCTCAACGTTGATGACGTAGACTATATTTTTAATGGTTATATTGAGATATTTTAAGATCTCATCAAGGGCTTCATAACAGAGAAAGGGTTCTACCTTAGAGAAGTCCCTGGTTACCAGGGCTTCTAGTAAGAACTTAGCCATCAAGCCGACCCAAAGGCCAGAAGCTGGAGCAATTCCTCATCCCAGAGGATGAGAGGGACATCTAGCGGGAAAATTTTGGCTTTTATATAGAGCAAGTGCTGGTGGTCGTTGTTATGAATGGACTATGTCTCATATGGTCTCATAGGAGAGAAGGGAAGGAGGAACCTACCCGAGCCAAGCAGCAGGGGGCCCCAAAATTCATTCCACTTCCGTCGAACATAGTTCTAATCAATAATTTGCCAAGCTTGAAGGGTGGAAGAGAGTGCTACCATGCTATTAAGTGGGTAGATCTTGAGGATGCCCATGGAGGTGAGCTCATTGTACTTGGTCACGTGGCAGTCTTCTATTAGGATATAGACATCACGAGCTAGGAGATGGCCATCAATGAGTAAGACAAGGCTTTTTGATAGTGTAGATAGAAGGTCAAAGTGGCAGGCCGTAACAAATCGAGCGATGTCCTGAAAGGAGGGGAGGCACAAACTCGAAGGAGTGACCAATCTCACTGCATTGAAAACAAAGGAGACCATCGTGACAATCACACCGAAGATGCCCCTTATGACCACAATGGAAGAAGTGGTGGGGCCTGACAAAGGAGGAGGATCAGCAAGGGGGAGAACCGGAGGGGAGGGCTTTTTAAAGAGACCAGGGTGAGGATAGGTAGGAGGGACCTTAACTCCAACCAACTTGACTTCAAGAAAATATTGGCCAAGGCCATTAAGGAATATAACTACCCCATCAGAAGGAAGGCAAGTGTAGAAAGAGGAGTAAAAAGGGGCAGAGAAATCCCCACCAAACCCTTTTCAAGGATGTTGTACTATAGCATATCACAAATCTAGCTAAATGTGAGGCCATGCAAGGAAAAAGAAGCCAAGAAAAAAATTGAAGGAGCTGACCTGAAGCAAGATGCAGGGGCAAGGGAGATATTCCTTCGGAGGTCCACGAAGGAGCTCGTAAGATAGATACGAGGGAAAGGGAAGGAAAACTTCATTATAGAGAGCCCTAGTGGTATGACATTCACCCCTATCATTGACTAGTCGAGGATAGCATTTTTAACCCAAGAAGGAGAGCTTTACTTTTTCTAACATTTGTCATCAACTCAAGATACAGTTTTGAATGACTATTTGAGCATCAAGATACCGTTCAAGCATCTTCTATTTCAAATGATTGTTTGAGCATCAAGATACAATTTAAGAGCCTTCTCTTTCTTCTTTTTTTTTTTTCCTTTATTTTTTTGGTAAGAAGACACGAGGCTAAGATTTCAAAGAATACTTTGATTTTCTGCCATGGCCAAAATATTCAACTGAGATAGAAATTTTGTGCTCCAGCAACTGTATTGATTGTGACAAACTGCTCAGTTTGTTAAGAAATCAGCAATCTGATTGGCTTTTCTGAAGACATGGAAAGATTTCAAATTAAGGATTAAAAGAATTAGAGAGTTTAGAGCCTTGAGGAGAGGATGCCAACAATTGGAAGCGCCCTCTATTTCAAATGATTGTTTGTGTAATTTGGTTAGTCATCGTAATAATTTGTCTTGATGATTTAACATCACTCCTTTATTTAGTACATAATGAGAGTGATTGTGATTTTTTTATTGTGTTAAGAATAAAGTCATCTTTGTAATGATAATATAAATAAAATTATTCATATATTTTGATGCACATCATTTTCAACATAGTGATCTCAATTATTTGAGCGAAATTAAGATCACCCTCTTGAATTATGATCTTTGTCCCTTGATGATCATAGATCTTCATAAAATAAAGATACCAAATGAGATGATCCTATCATTATTTCAAAATAATTAATGATATTTCAAATATTACTCTATATTAAACACCACTTTAGTGTGATGGATAGGGCTGCTTTGTATGGTATAAACTCATGATAGCTAAAGAGTTGGGATGAATAATCTTAACTCTTCAAATCTCGTAAAGGTAGTTTTGATCTCACGTTACTTAGTCTAACCATAAAGGCCATGTGGAAGAAAAAAGTAAAAAAAAAAAAAAATTACGTTTACCTTGTTAAAATTGACTTGATTGCTAAGATTGCTAAATTTAAGATGTCCTGGTTACAATATAATTGATTCGGTTACAATATAATTGATTCATTTACATGTACATGCCCTATATGTTGATCTATGAACTACGCTGTTAATTATACCTTGTGCTGACTAACATGGAAAAAATTAATGTTTAGGCGCCCATGAGTTTGAAGCTAGAAGATTCAACCCTTTACTTTATTTAAAGGAAAAGGCTTTGTGTATTATGCGTGTGCAGTATGTGTGCACTGCCTACAATGATTGATTCGTGCGCGCATATGGTAAAAATATTTTTGTTTTCATGCTGCATGCATGATCATACATGCATGCGGACCAATCATCGCGTACGGGGCATACTTTCCTACATCACGCATGATGCACAACGACTTTTTCTTATTTAAAGGACTTGTGTCCAAGATTACATCAAAGAAGAATCCTTGACAAACATATGGGCTCTTTTTCTCATTTGAGCAATGAAAGTTTCGCCCAAATGTCCATAGGAATACATCATTAATCCAATTAATATGCCAACTAATGATCTCAACTGATCTGGGGCTCACCAACATGGACATCCGGTGTCCAAACAAAAACATCCTGCAATAACCAGCTCTTCCGGTGGATCTGCCCTTCCATATGGCGTATTGGCTACAATTGCTATTTGCTATCGTCTAAGTCATCTATTTTTTTTTTTAAAAAAACATATGACGTTCTACCACATGTGGCAGGTCGTCGTTTATTTAACTTCAAAACAAATTTTTTTTTTAAAAAATGTGAACAGATAATGGCTACACAAACTCTTAACAATAAGCTTAGATGAGCATAAATTTTATCATATGTTCAGCTGCAGCAAAACCTACCGATAATAACCGTAACTTGCCCTTCACATTAATAATGCTCTGTTCAATATTTCGATCATTGAATATGCATCTCTTTCCAAGAAAAAAAAAAAATCTATATCTGATTACTGCATTGGAAATTCATTCTCATGCACCATAATTGCTGAGGCTAATTTTGATACCACCAACACTTAATTATATCCCCTCAAACAGGTCCAGAAGGCAGGGAAGCCCGATGAAGCCCTCCAAACTTTTTTTTCTTTTTATTCATGTTTTTTTTTTCTTTTATTCATGTCTTTTTTTTTTTTTGAGGGGTTTCCCATTTTCTATTTTTTAATCACTATTCACAACCAATCATTATGCTTTCTTAAATTTGATGCTGCCAGTTGACCGATCCGGTTTCCAAAAAAAGCATCTGAATGAATACTTTCAGTGTGTGATAATGTTAGCAGCAAATAAGAATACTATAGTAGATTACTACCTTACAACTGCAACATCATTCATAGAAACTATTTTCTACAGTCTCCTTTTACAAATGAGGAATATTAAAAATTAAATATAGCTCAGGAATCAATTTAGGTTGAGATGAGCCATGTTTCCTTATTGGAGGCATAAATTCAGATACAGCAAGAACGTTGAATAATGAAATTTGAATGAAGTTCAGAACATGTTATAGAACAGTAGAATCTTTGAAGTGCCAACCACATGACTTGGAGATGTTTACAAGATTGACTCAAATCGAATCAGTTACAGTCTTTATTTTTCCAACGTCCATCGGCTGCTGTTTTGGAAAGCAAATAAAATAAAAGGGCCTTAGGCACAAAACCAAAGGCAGCCAGAAAATAGCAGGGTGAGAAAGCAACTCCTCAGATAAACCCATGAACACAACATCTATTTCAAAGGGACAATCTGACAACTCTGCGACCTGTTTAAAAATACAAAAAATAAGTATTTTTTTCTTCTGAATATAAAAAAAAGATGAATGGAATTTTACCATATCAAACTGTTTTAAAGTGAGGGACAGCAGGAACTCTACAGCATGCAATGTTGTGTTTATTGCAGCTTGTCGACAATTATATCTAAATAATAAATAAAAAGGTGGTGATCAATATTTCATCATGTCCTATTGTCGACTGATTATCCTGCCAACTAATTACTTGCGGACCCTGATCAAATGATCAAATGATTTTGCTTGGACGAGGACTTGGTCCAACTGCCAAGACAGAGCAGTCCAACCAAAACATCACTTAGCAATCCAAAGAAGGCTGCGTGGCGTTTAATGCTATACACAGGCTTCCTGGTGAGGAGGTGATAAACGCATTGATGAATTTTTAAATGAAAACTTGTTTGCAAAGGTGGAAAGAAACTTCTTGCCTAGAATGTCAAAACTACCATGTGGTAGAAGGCAAACATGTGCTCAGGCAGACCAGAAGAATATTTCAACATCCCAAATACCTGAGGTCAATGTTATGGGCCAATACAAACATATCTTTCTGTCACGCAAACTAAAAGAGCATATCCCAGGTCCTATTTCGGTACTTCAATAGAGAGTCCTCTTTAGGATCTTCCTTCCCTCCTTGAATTCTTAAAGCAAAATCTGTGCACGGTCCTTCCTAGGTATCTATTATTTGATCGCTAGGAAACATCCACAACACAACCAATTCACCAACTTATTTTCTTATATCACACTTCCTGAATTTCCTTTTCCGGAAAAGGATGTAGGAGATCCCCATTTAAATTGGCAAAAAAAAAAACAAAATTAACCTCCTTTTCTTTGCTCAGAAAGCAGGGATTTTGTCTACCCCAAGAAAAGACCAAAATCAGCATACCTCAAATTCATAGAATTAAACAATCTCTTCACAATGGACTAAAACAGAAGAACAAGCATCAAGATTGGCATAAAACTTGGTCTACAACTAGCTACAACTAGCACGTGTCTGACATCATCTTGTTATCCTTAATCCACTTGCTCTTGACATAAATTTCAATCTAAAATTTGCTGTGGTTTAAGGGATATAAAAGGAAAAATATATGTAGAAAAGTGTTTGGCGTCTGCAAAATTACATTGCATTATATGAAAATGTTATGAATGAGAAGTTGCATAATGCACATATTATTTAATGTATAAAATGTTAATTTTTAAAAACAATTCACTTAGAAAAAGAAGAAAAATCATCTCAAACATTTTCTTGATGGATGATATCCACCACATTCATCAAATACAACCTTAACTTGAATGAGCACACATATCATGTGCATCCAAACCACATCCATCTATTGCATAATCCTTTTATATAAACAACATGCATCATCTGAAGCAAAAACGTTGGAAAAAAAGGTGATAAAGAACCAATTTGGAAACATTTCATCATTTGATAGAATGGCAACCAATTTGAATGCATGTCCAGCTGTCTAACTCCCCAAGAGGGAAAGAAAGATGCAAAGTACAATAAAAATGATTTCAAATAAATATTAAACAATTAAATATTGTGTAAAAGAAAACATCAAGAGGCTGCTTGGTCGACAGGTTTAACTAAAATAAGCTTATAAAAAATTCAAAATGAATAAGTTCTACAAAATGGTTGCTTGGTTGCATTCTATAAAATCTGTTTTGTCAAATAGGTTAGTCATAATATCTGGAAAAATGAGCTCAATGAAAACCAGTCCCCCATGCTTCTCATAAAACATGTTTGCAGAAATTATGTTTTACGGCTATCAATTTGAGAAAAGCTCACAAACATCCAGACAGCTCCTAAAAAACATTACTTTTTAAAATAATTTAATTCACATATTTCCCTTTCAAACTTTGACATTGGCTCAAGAATTTTAGAAAATTGTCATTTTGCAATGAATTCTAGTACTTGCATTCTTGACCAAGCTATGAAAAGAATAAAATCACACTTTTACTGTCATTATGGTGGGGATCAAATTCATGGTTGGAAAAGTCTAGCTCTCTACTCAACTCAACTCATCTAAGCCTTTTCCCAACTACATGGGGTCAGCTACAACAGAATAGAACATAGCGGAGGAAGCAGATTCATGTAGCCAACCCTATGTAGTTGGGAAAAGGCTTAGATGAGATGAGTTGAGTTGAGTAGATCATTTCTATCCATCTAATGCTGTTTCAACTTGAATCAACCATGCATGAAAAACAAGTAGAACAATAGCCTCAAAGGAATCAATCACATGGACAAGATGTGATATATCATAACTGCCCAACTCATCAAATAATGCTTGAATCAATCATGTCCACCGCTTGTGATGGAATCATAAGCATCTACCAAATACTTCCATTCAATATGTGCTCCCAAAAACTACTAGCAGAAAGACTTACTTCTGAACATTTTAATTGTCGAAGAGATTGTAATTATTCATCAAATACACCTTCCACTTGAATTTGCTTTAAGTGCTACAAATAAGGGATCATGATCACCAATCATATACTCATTCCATATGAAACATTCACTTGTACTGCATGTGATATGATCAAAACTGATTTCTTGCCACCATGTCCAACCCTCATTGACCACTCACCCACCCCTAGCTATCCTAATTCCAGCCTCCTGCTGTGGCAGGCAATGTCAATGCCACCATTGATCAAACCCTACCAATCAAATCCCTTGACTGAAAGGGGTAAAAAAGTGAAAATTGTAGTCAAGTCAAGTTGAATATTCAAGTAGGGCATCCAAATGTAACTTTGTTCATGTTTGGGGCATAGTTTTGCCAAACAGTTAGGTTCATTGCTTGGGTTATATTAGTGTTTTAAAAATTCATGTTGAGTTGAACCTCACCTTGACTGGACCTGAAATCAGCCTGTTTAGAGGCTTGACTCTTCAACCTAGTGAAGTGGGAAAATCAAGGATATCTAACTATCTGATAGGGCTTTACAGCATCAAAATTACCATCATTTTTTAAATTTATCTGATCAACTTGGCACTTGATTCCATAGATGTTTGTTACCCCTTATCATGCATGATACATGTGGCCCTTTCAAGCAAGCCACTTAAAGCACTAAGAAGGCTGGCCTATGCTCCTCATAAATAACTTGCTCTTTCAAAGGAAGAAGAACAATAAGTGACGTCTTGTGATGTCATATAATATAAGGCCTACAGTATTGACTTATATCAGCCTATATTGACTAGACTGTACCATAATGATTAGAAACTAGTATAGTACCAAAGTTTGATTTGGTATGAATTGAGTTGATCTGAACCAAGCAAAACCATCCTATACCATCTGCTATCAATTTGTACCATTTGAAACCTATCTCGATACAAAATGTGTACTGTATCATAATGATCATACCCTATTGAACCAACAATCATATTGATATAATTTTTGGCAAGGTTTGCTATCTTAGTACTGGACCCCATATTGATACCCTATTATTATAATGCTGGTATGTCCGGTAAACATGTCAATTCAACATACCCAAACTAGGTACCTACCCCTTGTTTCGATATCGATACACTTGATACAAGGAAGTATGGACTGGTATGATATACCATGATTCTTGGTATTGGTTTTTTGAACCTTAATGTAGTCTGCTATTTAGGAAACCATTATTTAGGAAACCATTAGACCATGGTATCTTCCCTAAGGTAGGATAAAACAAAAGGAAAACCGATGTAGACTTCAGAGTTTGGATATTTTCCCATTCCATTTGAACATTTTCCTCATCCTCCCTCTTGCTAGCTTATTTCCCTTGTTTGAAACCAAACCTCCTCTTGGTATATGCTTAAAAAGTCTACTTGATGCAAGTAAAATAATATTTTCTAAGAAACTTAGCTATCCTATTCCCTAAAATAAGTTGGGCTCACAAGACAATGTGATTAACACAAGCAATTATAAGATTATGGATGCAACAATATTCCTATTGCCTTCTCCAACAAAATTGTAAATGATAAATAAGTAATTCAAGATGCTCCAAGGATCTAGCCCTTCTCTAAATTATCTAGTGCAACTGAAAACTAATAAGAGGCTTCACAACCAGTACAAGAGCACATGGAATCATCTAAGGCATGGTTCTTTAGTCACACATTTCCTCTAACAATCCAAGAAAAGTCCTAACTCCCAATAGACTGATTTGTAAACTTAAAAACAGTTTGATAAAGGATCAATTCCATGAGTGACGCATAAACCTACAAAACCAGAAAGCACCAGTTTAACATTTTTTCCTCCACCACCAAAATTGGCATGACATCCAACCTAATTGCTTAAGAATCTGAAAAGTCATCCGCCGCATTTCCTTTCACTTCAGGAAAATGAAATAATGTGAGTATTTGTCAGTTTTTGCTCACGAAAGAGAAACTACCACATTCAAAAAGCCATATCATGCCTCAATTTCTAAGACCTAACATCATTAAGCAAGAAGCATATAGATCCACGTCAAAGACAAGTAGATAACAAAAGAAAATACAATCAAACACTATTCTAACCAAATTCTACAAAATAAAACATCTCACTTAGAAGATCATTGCAACAGGACAGTCATTCAACGAACCCGAATTACCCATTAATACAAAGTTATGAAACCAAAAACAAATCCAATGAAAGCAGATCAAGCCCACAATTCATAACCGCCGATGGCGGACCCAAGTTTTCTATTTTCATTCTATGTAAAAAAAAATTATGGATTCTACGCCGTGATCAGAAGAGTTTGCTAGCCTATTTCCGATAGCCAAAACAACAAATCAAGGAATATGATCGGTTTTTTTTTAAAAAAATTTAAAAGTGATTTTTCAAAAAAACAAACCTACAAAGAGAACCGTCTCAGATAAATCTAGACTAACTCTCGAAAACCCTAATCTCAATTAAAATCCGGGGAGAAAAGAAGGGTTCCCTGACCTATTACTGGTACCCGCCTCCCCTGGCGTTCCCGTCCTCTTCGACGCGCTCGGTGAGGTACACCGGCGGGAAGTCGGCGGGGCCGAAGGTCTTCTCGGCCATCATCTTCTCGACGTCGGCCTTCTTCAGCACGGTGCAACGGATAGGAGACCGATTGCGGCGGCTGTCGCGCGTGTAGTACTTGATGTCGAAGACGTTCTCGGGTTCGCGGTGGGAACACAGACCTTGACCGGGGCGGTGGCGGGGCAGAAGCGGCGGTACTCGGTGGCTTTGGGGAGGGCGGTCCGGTATTCAGGGTCGGCGCAGGGGCCGGTGATCTCCCATGGCGCCTTAAAGAACCTCTTGAGGGATTGGAAGAGGGATTTGGCACCAGAGGAGGAGGAGGCAGCCATCGGCGGCGGCGGAGGAGGAGGATGAGGAGTATCAGGGGTGAGGAGCACTTAGCATTCGATGGTATTTGGGGATTCCTTGGGCCTCCGATGCGGTGGCTTTAGGTTTGAGTTGTTGCGTGGTGGAACGTACCATCGGTGAGCGTATCCAAAGCGTGGGATGATGAATGATGATGGGACCGAGACCGTCTGATGATGATTATTATTACAAATAGGAATTATGGATAAAGTATTAGCAGAGTATTCAGCGATGGTATTGGAAGGTCTTTTTATTCCCTTGAGTTGCCTCCTTCCCCAAGAAAAGTTGAAGTACCAAATAATATGGTGAGTTTAGGTTATACTAATTACAAAAAAATATTTTTATATTCAATCAAAATTATACATTAATAATTTATTATTTAATTAAATATAATATTTTGTCATTAGTTATTTTTTATTTGTATAATACCTTGATATATATTAACAAAAATATTACTTTAGTAAAAAAAAATGATAGAACTAATTCTTGACTCTTCTAAAAAAAAAATTTATAACATAATTAATTTTCTTTTGAAAAAAATTCTAGTTTACCATTGCATATGATATGATGACCATCCAAGTATAATTCAAAACTTGTACCATACATATTCTGTTTTCTAATTGATTCCTTTGTTGGCTTAGCAGTAGACGAATGGGGTCCTTAACAACACAAATTTTGTACTATATATTTAATAAGATACCATATGTTTTAACCTAAAGAATTATAATCCATAATCTATACCTAGATGGCACCTAATAAATTCTTTTTGATTTTCTAATTATAACATAATCGTTCATGTTTGAAATAAAATACATAGCCGTCATTAAAAAATACACAATATCGTAAGTCATCTATTTTAATTGAACTCGATATATATTTAAAAATACGAACCATTCAATACTTAATATTAATATTTCTTAATTTATGAACCATTCAGTACTTCATATTAATATTTCTTTTTTTTCTTCCTCCTCTAAGATGGGTTCAGTCTTAACTATCTCTTCTATCCTATCTCATTTTCAAACATAAATAAATATAAATAAATAGATAATTTAATTTAGTTTCTTGAACTAAGTTGATAGATCTTCTAGTTTTGTTGATTGATTTGGATCATATTATACAAAAATATTTAAAAGATAATTCTATTCATGCTCCAATTTGAACTATAAATCAATATAAATATAAGGCAAAGGATTTATAATTACGCACCATGCACTTGTTGCAAGCACCGTTATGGCATTATAAGAAATAAAATTCTCTAATAATCTAAGTTTATAATAATAAGAATTTGCAATCAAGTTATTTGATCTTTACATATAAAATTAAATCTCAATTGGACATATTTATGTAGATGTAAACTAATAATGAAACTTAGCTATTTATTGTAAATATTATAACTTTATTTAAGTCTAATTTAGTTATAATCTATACTTTTAACTTAATCCTATAATTTGTTACGAACCTCTTCCCCATCAAAAAATATAAAAGCTTTGTCTCAAGTTATTGTCCACTTTTAGGTTCTTTTGAAACAAATGATTACAAAATATTATTTTTTATGAAAACACATTCAACATTAAAGAAAGAAGAGGCAGGAATTTTGTTGTCGCCAAGTTACGTTCCTCCAACATCGAAAAACAGAGATCCTCCTCCTCAAAGTGCTCCTGCAAGGAAGTCCTCGGAGACCGGTTGCACCAGTGGGAACCCTTTGATGCTCAAGTAAGCGACTTTGGAACATTGAAGAAAAGAGCTACTTGAAAGATAGCCAGAGAGCTTGTGTTCAGATCTCTTTCTCGTTGTGAGTGTAGGTTTTTATATCTGTTCGAAGGTTCCCTTTTCCGCTTCCAGAAGATGGCTAATTCCAAGGTGCTGTTGTTCGATAGCGGACAGATGACCAGGCTGACATGGACATGTCACAACCGACACTGGGCATATCAAAGGTATCTTGCCTCGTGAACCACCTGTCAGGCATGGGGCCATAGGTGGTAGGTGAGCCTAGTCATGTCAGGCGTGTGCCGTTACGGGCAGGGGCCACATGCAGTTGCAGATGGTTAATGGGCCACGTGGCAGCTACAGACGATTGGTGGACCACGTGGTTGTCAGGCAGCTCGAGGTAGGGGACACTTGAGGTTCGAGGCCGAGGGGACCCACACCTGGAGGATGAAGGGACAAAGTCCAAGCTTGAGGGGACTCCAGGTCCGAGGCCGAGGGGACTCCAGGTCCGAGGCCGAGGGGGCCTCAGAGGCCGAGGCGGGGGTTCCGTCAATTGCTTCCTCTGTCAACTTTAACATGGCTTGATCAGTCACATTAGATGCCCCCTCGCCCCTGAGATGAAGTGGGCCCACCTCTGCAAGGCGAAGGGGCGTACGCTCCCAAGTGGCTGATCCCGACATCTTGCCAACTGCAAAGGGGCACGTGTCCTTGGGTGCAGTGACGCCTTAGCGCGGGCAACTCGGGCACTGAAGCACCACCGCCTGCCAACCGTCCAATACGTGAAAATCTTCCTCGAAATGGGAACGTCCTCTCGGAGCCTCCGAAAAGCAAATGCCATCGTTGCTATCATGTGCCGATGTCATCGACGCCTCGCGATTGGGTGAAGGTGGAACGTCCCACGCGTTGGGCACCTACCGAGGTGACACCGCCTATAGCGGGGGTCCGTGTGGCCGGATAGGTAAGGCGGGATGATTTGAAACTGATAAGTCGGGGGGAAAGCCTCAAGTCTTGTTATTCTGTTCTGAGATCATCTTCTTCCTCCAGCTCTCCCATCTTCATCTTCCTCCCGAGAACCCGTTCCTGCTGCTCTTCTTTTTTGATCCAGGCCAGTTTCTTTGATCATTTCCAGCTCCATTTCCAGTTTTCCCATGGCTTCTTCTCCCTCCTGGTCCTCCTTTGCCACTCCCGAGGATTAGATTTCTTCCTCGAGGCTCCGTGACTCTCCATCTCCCGCTCCTTCTTGGTCCTCTTCCTCCACCCACTCCGAGGACCATGTTCCTCTCTCCCAATGGTGAGTCATCCGCCGGGCTCCTGCTAGGAGACGCCCGGTGGCCGCCGGCGCCTCCTCGAGGCTGGGGGCGGAATCCCCGACGGGGACCGCCTCCACAGTAATAGGCCAGGATCTGGCTAACATCAGGGCTCGTTACCAGATCCCTAGAGACATAGGATTGTTCCTCTCGACCCCGATGATAGGGTAGTTTCCTCTCGACCTGGTAGAATTGCCGTCTACGAGGTCTCCCTTATGATAGGTCTCCACCTACCCTACCAACCCTTCTTCCTTAACCTTCTCGACCGATACTTCTTGACCCCTGCCCAGCTGGTTCCGAACTCTATTCGGACCATTTGTGACTTCATAGTACTTTGCCATTTCCATGGCATTGAGCCTATGATCTCCCTTTTCTGATGCTTCTATACCCTCCGACAACAGTCGGGCTGGTGGCCATTCCAGCCTCGGCCCAGCTGAGCCCTCAAATTTGGCCTTCCTTCATCTATCAAGGGATGAAAATCCCATTTCTTTTTTGCCGATCTCGAGGGGGTAAGCCAAGGTGGGAAGATCCAGACCTAGGGCCGAACCAGGACTCATCAGTATCCCCGGGAGACAAGGAAGCACTCGGGCAGTTGCTGATAGCCGAGGTCCCCCAGTGCAACCAACTCTTGTCGGAGGACAACCTTCGGCTCGCTAGCATCTCCTCTCGCAGCGGTGAGCGGCTGCAAATCCTCGATCCTTAGCCTGTTTTTCTGTTTTCTCCACCTTTTTTAAACTAACTCTGACCGATGACTTATGCAGTGATGAAGCTTCATGTACGTGCCATTAGGAAGGCTGCGACAAAGAGGAAGAGGGCCCTCGAGGGCACCGACGGGTCGAGCAGGAGGGAGCGGACCCTAGCCCCAAGCTGACCCTCAGCACGGTCCCCCCCACCCCCGAAGAACAGAGAGTCGGTGGCTGGACCCTCCATCGATCTTAAAGCCGACACCCCTTAGGAGGGAGCGAGGACCGAGGGGGCTGCAGCAGCGGAGCCCACTGTTCGAGCCGTCGAACCAGGGCGGATGGAGGCAGAGCCGGGCTTGGGCGAGGGCTCCCCATAGAGGCGGAGAGTGAGGACCACCCAACGACGATAGAGGTGCCAACGGAGGGGGCGCCGCCAGGCAGGGGCTCAGCACCTATCGCTCCTAAGCCGATCGAGGCAGCAGTGGGGGAAGAGGTCAGGGCGGTCCCCACCTGGGCCTCAGCGATGAACCAGGGCCAACGGGCGGAGCAACTCATTGCCCAGATCATCCTCCCGGAGTTACAGGAGGAGCTTCGGTAGATGGGGGCCTCTGCCTTCTACAGAGAGGCCTTTTTGGATCATATTCGGGTAAGCATCTTGCGTGAAGTTTTTTTTTTTTACCGATGGCCTTATGAACTCTTTGGTGGCCATGAGGGAGGTCATCAATCAAGGGGAGACCGTCCTCCGTGAGGCCCAGCGGAAGGCTGACGAGACCTAAGCTCGAGCTGAAAGGGCGGAGGAGGCCATGGTGGCAGCGAGGACTGATCGGGCCGCCGAGCTCGAGGAGGCCATCAGTCGGGCGACCGCCGAGGCCGAGCGCACCTGGGCGGCCCTGGCTCAGCTGGGGGACGCCATAGGAGCCGTCACTGACAGAGACCTCCAAATCGATGCACTCACCTCTGAAGTCCAAGCGGCTGGGGAGAGGGCAGAGCACGCCGAGGAGGCAGTGAGGAGGGCTAACTCCCGTGCTGCAGAGGAAGAGGCCAAAGCCCGTAGGGTTCGGCTACTGCAGAAAGGAGGGCCGCCAAAGCTGTGGATGAGTTTCGCCAGTCCACCAGCTGTAGGGAGAAATAGTCTCCGAGGCATGCATATTTTAAAAAATTGATAACTATTATCATTGCGAAAATTAAAAGATTACATATTAATCTATCTAATATGCATCAAGATCATATATTTGCCAATATATTCAGGGTCGTTTGATCTAAAATATGCATATAAAAACATCAAGATCATATCTTGATCTTCAAGATGACTAGTCACACTATTATCTTGAAGCCTGCCTTAAGATCTAGGGATCAAATCACTTACCTTAAGAACAGTAGGTAAATCCTTATTGTTCTACAGCCATTCAATCGTCCGGCCTCTAGTATCGTCCACGCGAAGCCCCGAATGATCATATTTCGGGAGTGCTAGCTCGCGGAAAAATAGCTTTGCTGATCTTGAATCCTCTCACTTGAATCTTCCTCCAAGATCCACCAGGCTTCCGCTAACACCAGAATCACCAGGATTTTCTATTCTAACATTTTAGAATTACAATCCACGATAATTTAGAATTACAATCCATGATAAATTGTGTATTGTTGTTCTATTTTTATTCTGTGTTCTCTGGTAAGGGAATGCCCTCTATTTATAGTCTCGATTTAGCCTTGACATTTAATTCTGACATTTAAGAATCCATCGTTTGGCAAAAGCGAAGAGACGCCGAAGGCATGGCGCTTGGTTTAATTCCAACATTCGGAGAAAACCAAGGAGTCGCGGCGTTTGGTTTAGTTCCGTCGTTCGGAGAAAACCAAAGAGACGAGGGATAAATCCGACGTTCAGTAAATAAATGTCATGCATTAAATTCTATCTCATGAGATGAGATTTTAGCCATCTCATCATATAAGATCCATATTCGAGAGGTTTGGGTTCTGATCTGAATTTATTTGACTTAACCCACATAGATCATGGTCCAAGCCCAAATCAAATTTGGCTAGTCCTGAATCTATTTAAATTCAAATCAAGTCTAATTTCAAATCAATATTTGAAATTGACTTGTCCTTCTAATAGACTTAAACCAAATTGAATCTTATTCAATTGTACTTAACCTAATTGAGATAATTCAATCAATCAAATTGATTAATTAAATCATATACGATTCTCAATCGTTGATCAGCAAATAGATCATCCTAGGAAACTTCTATGCGTATGACTCTCTAGGTTCGAACCTAAGTCGGTAGCATAGAAATAACTTTCTATACTAATCGATGTGCCCATCTAGCAATGGAACCCGACATCCGGATAGGTCGAAGAGTTATCGAGCAAACTCCAAGAACCCTAAGAAACAGTTACCGTATAATTCATCTTCTTGACCACAAATGCTAAGGATGGCTTAAGAGCCTGTCAACTCTAAATAGCAAATCCATAAAGTGATTTCAACTTTAGTGATCATGTGACTTTCACATGAAGTGCCTTGGCCAAGGTCTTGCTAAATTGAAATACAAGCATTTCTCTTTTTAATGGGATAGGTCAAATTTCATCTTGATCCATAATTGACTACCACAAGTACTTGACTGCACCCAGTAACCTTTCGTAGCTGGATTAGAAATCCAGGTGGTCCGGCACGTAAGTACAATGAGTTGCTTGTAAGCCACTGGTTATGATCTTCAGGTCTGAAGGATACTTATACCTATATCTTCTCGGATTAACTCTTGACAGCAGAGTATCCGGAAATGAGTCACGTTCGGTGAAATGTACTCCTACACTTTCACCTGTATGTCATACCAGTGTCTCTACACTCCTTGGTTAAGAGGATAACCAACAAATATGATATACAATGTCCTATAATTGATAGTACTATGGCCCTGTCATAGTATATCATTTGGTCGCGAACTCTTTTAAGGACCTTCTAAGATAAATCCTCCTTTATCGTGAGGAAGATCCTAAGGGCTTCATTACTTTCAGGAGTATTAAGAAGATGTTCTTGTAATGAATAAACTGCCAAATAACTTTTATTAATATATCAATTTATATACAATTTACATCAGCACAATCATCAAATGATTGACTTTAGGATACAATTCCCAACAAACTCCCACTTAGCCTAAAGCCACTTATTACAGTATCTAATACCCATCTTCAACTTATAGTTGTCAAACTCCTTGATGCTGAGTGCTTTAGTAAATGGGTCACCTAGGATTTCCTTTCCATCAATCTTTGAAGATTTATGTCACCTCGGTCTACTATCTCTCGAATAAGATGAACCAGCGCAGTATGTGCTTGGTGCGCTGATGTGCTCGTGGTTCCTTTGCTTGAGCTATGGCACCAGTGCTGTCATTGTATAACAGGACTGGTTCATCTATGGAAGGTGTCACTCCAAGCTCGAAGATGAA
Source organism: Calamus simplicifolius (assembly GCA_900491605.1). Classification (NCBI taxonomy): domain Eukaryota; kingdom Viridiplantae; phylum Streptophyta; class Magnoliopsida; order Arecales; family Arecaceae; genus Calamus; species Calamus simplicifolius. The sequence goes on along the minus strand of UESW01001938.1, from coordinate 83,515 downwards.
CTTTCGTAGCCACACAGCTTCTTTCGTAGCATCTGATGCAGCGATGTACTCTGCCTCGCACACCGAATCTGCCACTGTATGTTGCTTGGAACTTTTTCAGCAAACAGCTCCACCGTTTAGGATAAACATGAAACCCGATACACTTTTGCTATCATCATGATCTGATTGAAAATTGGAATCAGTATATCCAACAAGTTTCAAATCAGACTCTCCATAGACTAACCACTGGTCCTTAGTATTTCTCAAATACTTAAGGATTATCTTAATAACTTGCCAGTGTTTTTCTCCTGGATCAGATTGGTATCTACTCACTACTCCTAGTGAGTATGCCACATCTGGTCTTGTACATGTCATGGTGTACATAATCAATCATACTGCCGAAGCATATGGAATTTGACTCATACGTTCTCTTTCATTAGGAGTTGTCGGACAATCCTTCTTAGAAAGATGAATTTCATGGCCTATCAGAAGATAGCCTTTCTTGGAATTCTCCATGCTAAACCTCTTTAGCACTGTGTCAATGTACGTAGATTGGGATAAACCTAGCATCCTCTTAGATCTATCTCTATAGATCTTCATCCCTAGGATGTATGATGCTTCTCCCAGATCTTTCATGGAGAATTATGATGATAACCATGTCTTTATTCCTTGTAATGCAGGGATATCATTCCCAATTAAGAGAATATCATCCACATATAATACAAGAAATACAATAACAGAATCGTTAGCCCATTTATAAATGCAAGGTTCTTCTTTATTCTTAATAAAGCCATAAGATTTGATCACTTTATCAAATCGTATGGTCCAACTCCTTGATGCTTGCTTAAGTCCATAAATGGACTTCTGTAGCCTGCACACTTTAGACTCATTTTCAGATATAAAACCTTCAGGCTGTATCATATACACCTGTTCTTCTAAATCACCATTTAGAAAAGCGGTTTTAACATCCATCTGCCAAATCTCATAATCGAAGTGTGCTGCTATAGCTAGCATAATCCGAATGGATTTCAGCATTGCCACAGGAGAAAACGTTTCGTCATAGTCAATACCATAACGTTGACGATACCCCTTGGCAACCAGACGTGCTTTATAGGTCTCTACCTTTCCGTCTACGCCTCTTTTCCTCTTGAAAACCCATTTACACCCTATGGGTTTTATCCCTTCGGGTGGGTCAACTAATGTCCATACATTATTGTCCTTCATGGAATCAAGTTCGGATTTCATGGCATCAATCCATTTATTAGAGTCAGTCCTTTGCATAGCATCCATATAGGTGATCGGATCCTCGTTGTTCTCATCGAGTTCAATAGGATCATCGTTCTGGACCAAGAAACCTAAGTATCTGTCCGGTTGATGTGGTACTCTACCAGATCGCCTTAATAGTGCATCTAAAATAGGTTTTGAGTTTGATCTAATCAACTCAGATTCTAGGGGTTCACTGATTTGTGTTGTTCCTTCTACTTGATGAACTTCCTTAAGTTCAACATTAGAGCTATTTATTTCTTCACTAAGGAACTCCTTTTCAAGAAAAATTGCTCTATTACTAATGAACAACTTTTGTTCTTCAGTATTATAGAAGTAATATCCTTTTATTTCTTTCAGATAGCCGATGAAAAAATATTTGTCAGATTTGGGTTCAAGTTTGTCTGATTTTGCACGTTTCACATAAGCCGGACACCCCCAGACTCTCAGATAGGTAATAACCGGTTTATGTCCATACCACATCTCATGTAGAGTTTTAGAAATAGACTTACTTAGAACCTTATTAAGAATATGACAAGCTGATTCTAATGCGTATCCCCAAAATGATATTGGCAAGCTTGCAAAACCCATCATGGACCGAACCATGTCTAACAGAGTTCGATTCCTTCTTTCTGACACACCGTTATGTTGCGGTGTTCCAAGAGGAGTCCATTGGGAGAGAATCCCATTCTCCTTTAAATGTCACAAATTCATTGGAAAGGTATTCACCTCCTCGATCTGATCGAAGGGTATTAATACATTTTCCTATTTGTTTTTCTACTTCTTTATGATATAGTTTGAACATTTCAAACGATTCAGATTTATGTCGCATAAGATAGACATAACCGAACCTAGAAAGGTCGTCTGTAAAAGTAATGAAGTAGTAGTATCCATATTTGGCACAAGTGCTCATTGGTCCACATACATTAGTATGTACTAGACCCAATAGCTCTTTGGCTCTTTCACCTTTTCCAATAAAAGATGACTTGGTCATTTTACCAAGAAGACATGATTCACAGGTAGTTAATGATTCACAATCATCAACTCGAAGGATGCCCTCCTGAGTTAACCTGTTTAATCTGTTCTTGTTGATATGACCCAGCCGATGGTGCCAAAGATAAATATCTGTGACATCAGTTGTTCTAGGGTGCTTACTTGATTGGTACACTATATTCACAGGCTGTGATAATATATAAATGCCATTAGATAAATGCCCAGTCATTACAATGACTCCATTCACAATGATATTCAAAGTAACATCCTTTATTGAAATTTATAATTATTTTTGACCAGAAGGCCTATAGAAATTACGTTCAATAAGAACGTTGGGCAAAAATGACAATCATTTAGTATAATGACATTTCTATTGAAAACTATTTCAAGAACTCCTAATGCCAGTACTGGAACTAATCTTCCATCGCCGACATTTAGGAATCTTTCATTGTCCTCAAATCTTCTGGTAACCTGTAGTCCCTGCAATGAATTGCAAATGTTAAAAGGACTCCCGATATCCAATACCCAGGTCTGATTATTATATAGAAAAATTACAAGGTGTTATCATATAAATACCTTGTTGAGCAACATCTTGCTCCTTTTTCTTCTTTGGCCTGTTTGGATCAAGTGTGGCAATGTAAAGAGGACAGTTCCTCTTCCAGTGCCCTTGCATCTTGCAGTGAAAGCATTCAGCTTGACTTTTATCAACTTTCTTCTTCTGCATCTGACCCCTTATAGATGTCCTAGCATGTTGCACCCTTTTATTATTCTTTTTCTTCTTCCCTTTCCCAAAGGGTTTACGCCCTACCTTAGATCCTTCAACCATATTAACCAAACCCTTAGAGAGCTGGTTATCCTTCTCAAAGTTCTGTAATAACCCCAACAAACTGTGGTAGTTGACTGCAGGCTTTGTCATTCGAAAATGAGTAAGGAAAGGTCGGAAGGATGGAGGCAAGGAATTCAGGATCACATCTTTTCCCAACTGCTCATGTAAGGGAAATCCGAGCTTGCTTAGGAGTTCTATCTTCTCGATCATGTACAATACATGATCAGTGACAGGAGATCCATCTCTCATTCGAGCATTGAAAATAGCACAACTAGTCTTGTGCCTTTCAACATCGTCGGGTGTGCCGAAAGATTCATTCAACGCTTGAATGATTTCTTCTGGCTGAGCATTCTCGAACCGGCGACCGAATTCATCGTTCATTGCTGCTAACATGATACAACGCACGCTAGTTCTATCATTGAGCCACTTCTGATAAGTGTCTCTCTCAGAACTTTGGGTGTTTGCATCAGGTATCTTTGGTGCAGGATTATTCAGAATATATAGAATCCTCTCATGCTCAAGGACGATCTTAAGTTTTCTGAACCAGCTATTGAAATTGAACCATTCAATTTGTCACTATCCAATAGGGACCTTAATGATAAATTAGTGGCCATGTTCTGCATAAGGAAAAACTAAAGTTTATTAGTATATAAATTGATTCAGTCTAAAGACTTGGACTTTAGTCTAAAGATTCTCCCACTATTTTGTTCAAATTGGCAGCCTCTACACCCCAATTCGAAGAATTATTCTTAATTCTTTAGCGGGTACTAAGATCTACATAAACTACATACAGGCCCAAGTGAAGCTTGGCTAACCCATATGCATCTAAGAGTAGGTTCAAAACCAATTGTTTCCCCAAACAATTCTTAGTGTTTAGTTTTGCCCCATGTACCTCTTCAGCAGGCATGAAGTGCCTCCACTGAAAGTTCCGGTTAGGTCCAACCATTAAATGATATAATCAGTGTAACCTATCAATAGACAACCAAGCCCGAGTGAAGCTCGGCTCACCTGACTGTTTATTTAATAGTTACGCTGACTTATCATATAATGAATGATAATTCTGATGGTTGACAAGCACCAGGCATGGAGTGCCTCCAATGATTATCAAGACATCGGACTCATTATCACCCACTTAATGGGAGGCTATGATCTAGTTATCATATAACTATTTCATTTTAAGGACCTAATAATTTTAGAGGATTTTAATAATATGAAGATAAATTGACTAATCAAGTTCTCCCACTGAATCTATGAAATCGGTAGAATGAAACAAGATTAAGTCAGGTTAAGTGGCACCTAAATCAGTCATACTGATTATCCTTACAGGCATGGGTCAACCCGAATCAGGTAAATGATCTGAATCATAAATGGTTCACCACAATGACCAGGTGAGAGAGATCGATGGGAGGGATATGCCATTAACTCGTTAAAGACGCATCAATACGAGTAGCTCCCAATTAAAAACCATTCGATCGTTGATCCTAGAGCAACTTGCCATCCCACCTTGACATCATATGGTTAACCAATTCTGATTTGACCATCTAATAGATTCATGCTCAACCACGGAGCCTAATCTACTTCCATTTGGTTTAATCAAAGAGAAGGACTTGATCAACTACAACTATTGTTTGATTTAGAGCATTCTTAACCTAATCTAATTAGATTTGAACAAATACTCTTTTAGTCCAGTTGATTTAAACCTTAGAGTCTAACCCTTTATGGATCCGATTTAGCTAACCCAAATGATTAAATATATTTCATGTTAACATGTCATATATTTCAATCAAGCATAATGTTACTACTCATAATTCCTATATTTAGATCATATCTAAAAAAATTATGAACTAATATTTGACATTCAAATAAAACTCTCATAAATATTTGTATGTTTTAGAACATAGACATCATGCCATCATATATCATATCTATTTTTATACTAAACATGCAATATTATGGTTTTATACAACATCAATATGTATCACGTATAAAATATCTTTTGAGAGTGTGTGTAATCTATGTTTTGATGCCAAAGCACAATTTAAATTTTCTTTAAACAAAGCATCAATGATAAAACAATTGCACGGCAATATGTCACAGAATACCTCATTGAATGGGTAATTCGGATTTTCAATCCACCTGTGACCATATGGCCTTGTGATAAATTTTAGCCATAATTACACAATTAATGAGAATATTAATTTACATGCAATAAATTAGATCATTAACTGATACCATTTGTAAAGAGAAATAGTCTTCGAGGCATGCATATTTTTAAAAATTGATAACTATTATCATCGCGAAAATTAAAAGATTACATATTAATCTATCTAATATGCATCAAGATCATATCTTTGCCTATATATTCAGGGTCGTTTGATCTAAAATATGCATATAAAAACATCAAGATCATATCTTGATCTTCAAGATGACTAGCCACACTATTATCTTGAAGCCTGCCTTAAGATCTAGGGATCAAATTACTTACCTTAAGAACAGTAGTTAAATCCTTATTGCTCTGCAGCCGTTTAATCGTTCGGCCTCTAGTATCGTCCACGTGAAGCCCTGAATGATCAGATTTCCGGGAGTGCTAGCTCGCGGAAAAATAGCTTTGCTAATCTTGAATCCTCTCACTTGAATCTTCCTCCAAGATCCACCAGGCTTCCGCTAACACCAGAATCATCAGGATTTTCTATTCTAATATTTTAGAATTACAATCCACGATAATTTAGAATTACAATCCACGATAAATCGTGTATTGTTGTTCTATTTTTGTTCTGTGTTCTCTGGTGAGGGAATGCCCTCTATTTATAGTCTCGATTTAGCCTTGACATTTAATTCTGACATTTAAGAATCCATCATTTGGCAAAAGCGAAGAGACGCCAAAGGGCGGCGCTTGGTTTAATTCCGACGTTCGGAGAAAACCAAGGAATCGCGGCGTTTGGTTTAGTTCCGTCATTCGGAGAAAACCAAAGAGACGAGGGATAAATCCGACGTTCGGTAAATAAATGTCATGCATTAAATTCTATCTCATGAGATGAGATTTTAGCCATCTCATTATATGAGATCCATATTCGAAAGGTTTAGGTTTTGATCTAAATTTATTTGACTTAACCCACATAGATCATGGTCCAAGTCCAAATCAAATTTGGCTAGTCCTGAATCTATTTAAATTCAAATCAAGTCTAATTTCAAATCAATATTTGAAATTGACTTGTCCTTCTAATAGACTTAAACCAAATTGAATCTTATTCAATTGTACTTAACCCAATTGAGATAATTCAATCAATCAAATTGATTAATTAAATCATATACGATTCTCAATCATTGATCAGCAACTAGATCATCCTAGGAAACTTCTATGCGTGTGACTCTCTAGGTTCGAACCTAAGCCGGTAGCATAGAAACAACTTTCAATACTAATCGATGTGCCCATCTAGCAATGGAACCCGACATCCGGATAGGTCGAAGAGTTGCCGAGCAAACTCCAAGAACCCTAAGAAATAGTTACCGTATAATTCATCCTCTTGACCACAAATGCTAAGGATGGCTTAAGAGCCTGTCAACTCTAAATAGCAAATCCATAAAGTGATTTCAACTTTAGTGATCATGTGACTTTCACATGAAGTGCCTTGGCCAAGGTCTTGCTAAATTGAAACACAAGCATTTCTCCTTTTAATGGGATAGGTCAAATTCCATCTTGATCCACAACTGACTACCACAAGTACTTGACTACACCCAGTAACCTTTCATAGCTGGATTAGAAATCCAGGTGGTCCGGCACCTAAGTACAATGAGTTGCTTGTAAGCCACTAGTTGTGATCTTCAGGTCTGAAGGATACTTATACCTATATCTTCTCGGATTAACTCTTGACAGCAGAGTATCCAGAAATGAGTCACGTTTGGTGAAATGTACTCCTACACTTTCATCTGTATATCATACCAGTGTCTCTACAATCCTTGGTTAAGAGGATAACCAACAAATATGATATACAACACCATATAATTGATAGTACTATGGCCCTGTCATAGTATATCATTTGGTCACGAACTCTTTTAAGGACCTTCTAAGATAAATCCTCCTTTATCGTGAGGAAGATCCTAAGGGCTTCATTACTTTCAGGAGTATTAAGAAGATGTTCTTGTAATGAATAAACTGCAAAATAACTTTTATTAATATATAAATTTATATACAATTTACATCAGCACAATCATCAAATGATTGGCTTTAGGATACAATTCCCAACACCAGCTTCACGGATGAACTGGCCGATGCCTCCACCGAAGTCTATCTCCAGGGGTTCCAGACTACCGGGAGAAGGTGGCCAGGGTCCTCGGTCTCCCCAGTGTCATGGAGATCGAGCCGGACGAGGTGTCCGAGGGGGCACCATCCGAAGGTGGGCCTGCAGTAGCTGACCCCTGATTCCCCTTGTATTTTTTCTTTCCTTCTGTATGGAAGTCAGACTTGGTCGGCATTTTGTACACTTTTTGAACGAGTAATGAAAATTCTTCTTTTTGAAATCTGTTCGATGACCACTTTGTAGTGTACCTTCCCTTTCAACTCACCGTTGTAGGATCCTTAGGGGCTACATCGGCACTGGGGGATATTGTCTATCTGCTCACCGCAAGCAAATCCACGACTTAGCTGCTACATAGGGCCGGACCCTAGTAGGGACGCTGAGGTTGAACTCGAAGCTTCCCTCAGTGAACCCGAGATCGATGCATAGGTGCTAGCCTCGAGCTGCCATAAGGACTCCAGAACGGTCTGAAACTGTTCCTTGGTGTAGTCGACCCTGCATTCCCTGCGCTAATCGAGACAGGGCCTTGGTGTCGACCTGGCCTCGGGCTTTCAGTGCCGATGGTATAGCGGTCTTGAAGTACCGAGCTGGCCTCGGGCTTTCGGTGCCGATGGTACAGCGGGCTTGAAGTGTCGAGCTGGCCTCGGGCTTTCGGTGCCAATGGTACATCGGGCTTGAAGTGCCGAGCTGGCCTCGGGCTTTCGGTGCTGATGGTACATCGGGCTTTCAGTGCCGATCGAAGTCAGGCTTTGGTGCCGATGTTACATCGGGCTTTTAGTGCCAACCGAAGTCAAGCTTTGGTACCGATAGTACATCGGGCTTTCAATGCCGACCGGAGTCGGGCTTTGGTGCCGAGCTGGCCTCAGGATTTCAGTACCGATGGTACATTAGGCTTTTAGTACCGACCGAAGTCGGACTTTGGTGCCGAGCTGGCCTTGGGCTTTCAGTGCCGATCGGAGTCGGCCTTTGGTGCCGAGCTGGCCTCGGGCTTTCTGTGCCGATGGTACATTGGGCTTTCAATGCCAACCAAAGTCGGGCTTTGGTGCTGAGCTGGCCTCGGGCTTTCAGTGCCGATGGTACATCGGGCTTTCAGTGCCGACCAGAGTCGGGCTTTGGTGCCGAGCTAGCCTTGGGCTTTCAGTGCCGATCGGGTCAGGATTTTAGTGCCGATGGTGCATCAGGCTTTTAGTGCTGATCGGAGTCGAGCTTTCGATGCCAATGGTGCATTGGGCTTAAAGTACCGAGCTGGCCTCGGGCTTTCGATGCCGATGGTACATCGGTCTTGAAGTGCCGAGCTGGCCTCAGGCTTTCGATGCCGATGGTACATCGGTCTTGAAGTGCTGAGTTAGCCTCGAGCTTTTGGTGCTGATGGTACATCGGGCTTGAAGTGCCGAGCTGGCCTCAAGCTTTCGATGCTGATGGTACATCGGTCTTGAAGTGTCGAGCTAGCCTTGAGCTTTCAGTGCCGATAGTACATCGGTCTTGAAGTGCCTAGCTGGCCTCGGGCTTTCGATGCCGATGGTACATCGGGCATAAAGTGCCGAGCTAGCCTCGGGCTTTCAGTGCCGACCGAAGTCGGGCTTTGGCTGAAAAGATGAGTTACTCGAATACATTTTTATTAATATAGAATATAGGACAGGTGAGTCTGAAGGAATGCAAACACCTAACCTAATGTAAAGAAGGGGTACATTACTGGTAGTATCGATAGAGGTTGTCAGAGTTTCAGGTCCGAGGGAGTGACTTCCCATCTAGTCCTTCGATTTGGTACGTTCCAAGGTGAAGGACTTCGGTGACTCTATAGGGTCCTTCCCAATTTGGCGATAGCTTGCCCCCTTCGACGGCTTCGAGACTTCAGTCCGTCTAAGGACGAGGTCTCCTGGCAGAAACGTCCTGGGATGGACATGAGCATTGTAGTACCTGGCGATTCGCTGTCGGTAGGCAGCCATCCGAAGTCGCACTCGATCACGTACCTCCTCCACAAGGTCAAGGTTGGCTCGCAGTTGGCTTGAATTGTCCTCCTCATCGTACGACTCCGTTCGGGGACTAGGGATGCCAATCTCCATGGGGATGATGGGGATGACGGCTTCAGACCCGAAAACAAGGCTGAAGGGGGTCTCTCCGGTGGGAACCCGTGGCGTTGTATGGTAGGCCCATAGCACGTTGAGGAGTTCTTCCACCCATCTCCCTTTGAAGTCATCCAGCTGCACTCTGAGTCCTTAGAGGATGATGCAGTTCGTCACCTCGGCCGCTCCGTTGGTCTGGGGATGACCGACTGAGGTGAACTGCTGATGCATGCCCAGCTCGGTGCAAAATCCTCTGAAGGGTGCATTATCGAACTGCCGGCCGTTGTCGATGACGAGAGTATGCGGCAGTCCGAACCGACAAATTATAGACTTCCAGAAAAAGGACCTTACCTTGCTCTCGGTGATCTTAGTTAGCGCCTCGGCCTCGATCCATTTGGTGAAGTGGTCGATGGCTACCAGCAGAAACTTGCGTTGGCTAGAGGCCAGGGGAAACGGTCACAGGATATCCATCCCCCACTGAGCGAAAGGCCAAGGGGCCGCCAGGGGGCTTAGCTGAGAGGTCGGTTGCCGCTGGATGTTGGCATATTATTGGCAGTTATCCCACCTTCTAACTAGCTCGGCGGCATCCTCCTTCATCGTCAGCCAGTAGTATCCTTGGCGCAGGGCTTTGTATGCCAGCGCTCTGCCCCTTAGATGACTCCCACAAATGCCCTCATGGATTTCTTGTAGGAGGTAATCAGATTTCATGGGACCGATGCACTTGAGGGTCGGGTATGAGAAGGACCTTCGGTAGAGCCGCCCGTCCATCATCAAAACCTTGAAGCTCATCGCTTGAGCAGCCTAGCCTCAGCCAGATCTTCGGGAGGGCGCCATCGGTAAGGTACCAGATGTAAGCATCCATCTAAGAGGGTTCTTGCGTGACCGGCAGGGCCTCTTCTACGGCTTCAATGCTCGGGACCTTCAGATGCTCCACATACGTTCTTCCCAAGGTCCCATCGGCCGAAGTAGCCAATCGGGATAGTGCATCGGCTCGAGCATTCTTCCCCTTGGGAATGTAACTGACATGAAAGTAAGCAAAATGCGAGGCTTGGGATTGGACCTTGCTTAGATAACGAGACATGGTTGGATCTTGTGTAGGGAGAAATAACCTCCAAGGCATGCATATTTTAAAAATTTGATAACAGTTACCAATACGAAAGCTTAAAGATTAAACATTAATCTATCTAACATGCATCAAATCATATCTTTGCCTTATACTATAAGATTGTTTGATCTAAATTATGCATATAAATAAAATCATCAAGATCATATCTTGATCTTCATGAAGCCTGCCTTAAGATCTAGGGATCATATCACTTACCTTAAGAACAATTGGTAAATCCTTTGTGCTCTGCAGCTGTTCAATCGTTCGGCCTCTAGTATCATCCATGCGAAGTCTCCGAATGATCGAATTTTCGGGAGTGCTAGCTCGCTGAAAAATAACTTTGCTGATCTTGAATCCTTCCACTTGAATCTTCCTCCAAGATCCACCAAACTTTTGCTAACACTAGAATCACACTAGGATTTTCTGTTCTAACTCTTTAGAATTTCAATCCATAACATATCGTTGTTCATTATCTGGTGAAGAGTGTCCTCTAATTTATAGGCTCAATTTAGCTTTTAGCCCATTGAATTCTAACACTTAGAATTCTATTTTTGGTTAATTCAAAGAGGTACATTAATTCCATATGAATTCTAACACTTAGAATTCCAACAGAAACCATTTGGAGAAGATTAAGTTTATACATTAAATTCTGCATGAGAATTTAATCTCTCATGAGATAAGATTTTGGTTATCTCATCATGTAGATCCTTATGTGAGAAAACTGTTTTCACACATGGGGTTTGGGTTTGGGTTTTGGTTTAAGCTGATTTGAATTTATTGGATTGAACCTACATAGATCATGGTCCTAGCCCAAATCAAATTTGGCTAGTCCTGAATCTATTTAATCCAACTCAAGTCTAATTTCAAATCAATATTTGAAATTAATTAGTCCTTCTAATAGACTTAAACCTAATTGAATCTTATTCACTTGTACTTAACCCAATTAAGATAATTCAATCAATCAAATTGATTAATTAAATCATATATGATTCTCAATCATTGATCAGCAAATAGATCATCCTAGGAAACTTCAATGCGTGTGATTCTCTAGGTTCGAATCTAAGCCGGTAGCATAGGAACAACTTTCTATACTAATCGATGTGCCTATCTAGCAATAAAACCTAAAGTCCGGATAGGTCAAAGAGTTGCCGAGCAAACTCCAAGAACCCTAAGAAATAGTTACCGTATAATTCATCCTTTTGACCATAAATGTTAAGGATGGCTTAAGAGCCTGTCAACTCTAAACAACAGATCCATAAAGTGATTTTAACTTTAGTAATTATGTGACCTTCACATGAAGTTCCTTGGCCAAGGTCTTGCTAAATTGAAATACAAGCATTTTTTTCTTTTAACGGGATAGGTCAAATTCCATCTTGATCCACAACTGACTATCACAAGTATTTGACTGCACCCAGTAACCTTTCATAGCTGGATTAAAAATCCAGGTGGTCCGGCACCTAAGTACAATGAGTTTCTTGCAAGTCACCGGTTGTGATCTTCAGGTCTTAAGGATACTTATACTCATATATTCTTAGATTAACTTTTAACATTAGAGTGTCCAGAAATGAGTCATGTTCGCTGAAATGTACTCCTACACTTTCACCTGTATGTCATACCAGTGTCTCTATACTCCTTGGTTAAGAGGACAACCAACAAATATGATATACAACGTCCTATAATTGATAGTACTATGGCCCTGTCATAGTATATCATTTGGTCGCGAACTCTTTTGATGACCTTCAAAAATAAATCCTCCTTTATTGTAAAAGAAGATCCTAAGGGCTTCATTACTATTAGGAGTATTAAGAAGATGTTCTTGTAATGAATAAACTGCCAAATAACTTTTATTAATATATCAATTTATATGCTTTTTACATTAGCACAATCATCAAATGATTGGCTTTAGGATACAATTCCCAACATCTCGGGCCTCGTACTCTCCCGTAACTTTCCCAGAGACAAGCTGAGAGTCAGTGAAGGCTCTGAGGTGCCTTACTCCGAGCTTCCTGGACAACTTCATTCCTGCTAGCAGGGCTTCATACTCTGCTTGGTTGTTGATGGTAGGAAAAAGGAAACAGAGTGCGTACTCCACTACCTCTCCATCAGGGCTCGCGAGGATGAGCCCGGCTCCACTTCCTTGGGAGTTAGATGCTCCGTCTACATGAAGGATTCAGTCTTCTTCTCCTGCCTCCGCTGCCATGGGGGACTCCAAGCATAGTTCCTTCGATTTCTCCTCGGCCCAGGTGCACTCGACCAGAAAATCGGCTAACACTTGGGACTTCATTGCAGACCTCGGCCTGATGGACAAGTCAAACTCCCCCAGCTTGATGGCCCACTTTGCCAGCCGACCAAAAGTGTTAGGATGGGATAATATCGTCCGGAGGGGTTGGTCAGTGAGTACCATAATCGGATGGGCTTGGAAATAGGGCCTGAAACGCTGAGCGGAGACGATCAGGACAAAGATGATCTTTTCGGTCCTGGAATACGTGGTCTTTACATCATGAAGCACTTTGCTGGTGTAGTAAACTGGCCTTTGCGTCCCGTCGGCGTCCATGCGAACAAGCACGGAGTTGATGGCCTCAGGGGAGGCTGCAAGGTAGAGAAAGAGTTCCTCTCCGCCCCTCGGCTTGGATAGCAATGGTGGAGTGGATAAAAATTTCTTCAGCTTCCCAAAGGCTTTCTAACACTCATTTGTCCACTCAAATCCGTTGACCTTGCATAGCACTTTGAAGAAAGACAGACACCTCTCTGCTGATTTGGATAAGAAACGGCTCAAGGCTACTACTCTCCCGGTAAGCGCTCTTGCTTGCCGGAGGCCTCATGTCAAGGATGGCTCGGATTTTATCTGGATTTACCTCGATCCCCTGCTGCATCACCATGAATCCCATGAACTTTCCTATATTACTCCGAAAGCACATTTGCAAGGGTTCAGCCTCATCTAGTACTGATGAAGATTGCTGAAGGTCTCCGTAAGGTCAGCAACATGGTCAGTGGTATGGATACTCTTGGTTAACATGTCATCCACGTACACCTCTATGTTGCGCCCGATTTGGTCCTCAAAAACCTTATTCATCAGCCTCTGATAAGTAGCTCCAACATTTTTCAATCCAAATGGCATTAACTTGTAACAGTATATGCCTTTCTCGGTCACAAATGAAGTAGCCTCCTCGTCTGCTGGGTCCATCTTGATTTGGTTGTATCCAGAGAAGGTGTCCATGAAGCTAAGGGTCTCGTGACCGGATGTGGCGTCACCAACTGGTCAATCCGAGGTAGCGAGAAGCTGTCCTTGGGGCACACCTTGTTGAGATCAGTGAAGTTAACGCACATCCTCCAGCTTCCGCTGGCCTTGCGAACCATCACAATGTTGGCTAGCCAGTCGGAGTAGTGAACCTCTCGGATGTGGCCAGCAGCCGCCAGCTTGCAAACTTCCTCGTCAATGGCCTTCTGTCTGTCGGGGGCGAAGCTCCTCTTCTTTTGCCGGATGGGTCGGCATTCTGGTTTGATGTTGAGTCGATGGGTAATTACCTCCTCGGGTATATCCGGCATGTTAGACGCCGACCATGCAAAGACATTGAAGTTGGCTCACAGGAAAGCGAGAAGCTGATCATGCGCCTCCCCCAGGAGCAGGGCCCTAATCTGGACTATCCTCGTCGGGTCCTCCCCCAGCGGGAAGGTCAACAGGTGCTCAGCCAGCTCCCCTCTCCTCTCCAAGTCTCGTGGGTCGAGTGACTCTGGTGCTGGTGCAACCACCACCCCCTGCGTGCTGAGGGCCGTGTGATAACAAAGTGGTACTAGGTCCCGCTCTCCCCGCATCCCCCCAACTCCTTTGCTGGTAGGAAATCTCATGAGCAGCCTTTTGGTGGAGATGACTGTGTCCAGAAGGTTCAGACCGGGTCTTCCTAGGATGGCATTGTAGGCCAAGGAAACCCGAACAACCAGGAAGTTCATGAAAACCGTGCTCTGACACGATGGGGTCCCAACTATGACAGGGAGAGTGATCTCGCCCTCGACTCTTATAGAATCTCCAGTGAAACCCATAAGGATGTGGCGATAGGGCGAAGGGAGCTAGGGGACAAGTTCATCCGAACAAATGCATCGTAACTTAAAACATCAACCGAGCTTCCACTATCGACTAAGATTCTTTTTACAGGTGTTTTGCGATCATCATGGACACGACGATGCTGTCATCATTCTTGTTAACTACCCCCTCTAGGTCCCTTTTAGAAAAGAGGATTATAGAATCTAATCCCTCATCCTCTCGCGGCCTCTTGGAGGCGCTGCCTGCCCCTAGGAAATCATGGCCATAGTCTTCTCGGTTGGAGCGTTGTCGATGCTGACCTTAGGTGGCAGAGGTGCTGATGGGCTAGGGGTGCCTGGGTTACTCCTCTGAATGAACTTCCCCAGGTGGCCACGCTGGATGAGGTCTTTAATTGCCTCTTTCAGCTGGCGACAATCTTCAGTGTCGTAGCTATGGTCCCGGTGGAAGTGTCAGTAGAGGCTTTTGTTGTGGGTGGCCCATGGCTTCATTGGAGGAGGGCGCTGAAGATATGACTCACCCTCGATCTCCATTAGGATGTGAGATATCGGGGCGCGTAAGGGAGTGAAGGGGCCCTCCCTGGGAGTAAGAGCTCGTGGTCGATGTCTGGTCGGCAGGGAGGCTCAGGCCTCCTAGGATGAGCCTCAATAGGCTCGGGACGGGCTTGCTTCTTGCTGGAACTCCCATCCGTCTTGCGTTGGGAGGAGTCGGTGTTGGCCCAGATGGCAACCCAAGAGGGGGGGGGGGGGGTGAATTGGGTACTTTAAAAAATTAGCCTTTTTCAAATAGTTTGCTTGAGATTAATGAAGGCAAATGCAAAGTAACTATAAAGTGCAGTGATAAGATAGAGATAGAGAAAGAGACAATGAGACACTGCAAACACAAAAGATTTTATAGTGGTTCGGTGCAACCAACACCTACGTCCACTCCCAAGATTCACTTGGGTCCACACTATAATCTCTCTAGATTACAGCCGAGTTGTTTTCCAAGCTCACAACTCAAACTTGTTGTTTTCCGGGTGCACAACGAACCCAGCTGGTTTTACTCGGGCTTACCAGCACAAAACCCTACACGTTGTTTTTCACGGGCTCACAACTAACCCAAGCTTAAACAAGCTTAAACCGAGGTAAAACTACCTCCTCTAGTTCAATCCCCCAGATTGAACTAGGCAAAAATAAGATAAGTATTGTGTGTGAATACAAAGCTCCTCAATGAGCAAATATACAAATTAAGAATAACAAGGTTTAGAAAAGCCTGATTTGAAGATAGGTTGGCTTTTGATCTTTTCTTCTTTTCTTCTTTCTTCTTCTCCTTGCTGGATTGAATCAAGCCTCAGCTCCGATTCTTCGTGGTTGAAGCAGTTGAGAAGTTGAAAAGCAAGAAATGAATCTCCTTTCTCCAAGTTGGGAAATCCTCCAAGACTTTGATTTGAACGCTTTGGATTCCTCTTGAGCCTTTTGGAGTGGAGTGGATTTGAGCTAGAAGGTTTTCCTCTCAAGATTCAAGCTCACGGATTTTTGAAATGGGATTTGTCTATCTCAGATTTTCTCTCTTTGTTTTTCAGATTTTCGTTCTTTTTTTGAACAATAGACTTCCCTTTTATAGATTTCTTTTACACCACTTTTGGAATAAAACTATCCGTTGGAGTGTACCTTGTATCAAAATATATCCGTTAGAAATGAGTAAAAATAGAAATATTACCGTTAGAGCTGATCTGGCAACTTATTTTTCGTTCCAGGTGGGTTGGAGTCGACTCTAACTTTTCTGGAGTCGGCTCTAGCTCGAGGCATTTTAAAATGATATTTCCGGAGTCGTCTCTGGCTTTTCTGGGGTCGACAAGAACTTTTCCGGAGTCGACTCTAACTTACCCGGAGTCGACTCTAGGTCGGGGCCAGAAAAATCGACTTTCTGCTTCGTCTGTGAGAGTCGACTCTAACAGTCTCGGAGTCGACTCTAATGACCGTGCCAGTTCCGGAGTCGGCTCTGTGATTCTCGGAGTCGACTCTAATGTCTGCAATTCTTACCTAGACATTAGATTCGATCCAGAACACATTGTAACTCCTGATTTTGATCTTTCAATAGTCTTATAGGCTGAAACACTAAATCAAAATCATCAGAGCCTTCAAAAATTATACTCAAATAGTTTTGTTAATCATCAAAATCATCAATTGGGTCAACAATCTCCCCCTTTTTGATGATAACAAAAACTTTGAGTATATGCATTCAAAAATTCAATCAAACTAAGGATTATAGTCATTTTAACTTTAAACCATTGAAATTAAGGTTTTGATGCCAATGTTCAATGTAAACTTTAAAATTGTACATGAGTTCAATATAATCCATCAATATTGAATTGTTAAACTTAATGTGCATAAGATTGTAAATGAGCTTTTTGTTAAGCTCCCCCTGCATTGAGTAGCTCCTCTTATATATAAACATCAAATTGTAACTGATAATCATTTCAATTCATTTTGCATAAACAATTAATTCTCCCCCTTTCTTTCTTTCTTTATGCATATATTATTCAATATTCCTATTCAATCTTTCTTTCTTTGCATATACACAACTATCTCTCCCCCTTTTTTGTTATTAGCAATAAGGAGAGTAAAAAAAATTTATAATCTCAATAAAGCATAGGAATCCAATCAATCAAAATTTGAAAAAGTGAAATTGTATTTCATAAGCAAGAACCATTACATCAGTTGATTCATTACATTTCAAAATGAAATACATTAGATATTCAAAAACTTCCTAAGTACAAACTATCAAACTCAAAAACAAGATCAGATGTGCTTGAATACAATTTTCTTTAGATGACCTATTATCTCCATTACATCATCCTTTTGTGATTTCTTAAAATTTTCAAGGCAGCTTCGATTTGAGAGACTGCAAGGTCAATATCCTTCTTCAATTGACCGTTGCATGAACATATGATCCTGATCCATCGGCAATGCCTTCCATCCTTTCGAAGATCTTGTGAAGCTCAGCTCCAAAGGATTCTACAGAACTGCCTAAGGTAAAGGATAGCATGTCCAGTCTCGAATTTAGTTCTTCTTTCAGCAGATTAAAGTCTTCTTTCAATTGATTAATTTCATTTGACCTGTGACTGTCATACTCAGCAAGTAAGCTTCTTAACTGATCAAGTTGTTCATTAGAAAATCTCCAGAATTTGTTAT
This sequence comes from Calamus simplicifolius, assembly GCA_900491605.1. Classification (NCBI taxonomy): domain Eukaryota; kingdom Viridiplantae; phylum Streptophyta; class Magnoliopsida; order Arecales; family Arecaceae; genus Calamus; species Calamus simplicifolius. Next base: position 65,779 of record UESW01001938.1, on the reverse strand, counting down.
AGGCTGATGTGGAGGTGATGGAATAGAACTCGGTCCGGCCTCCGAAGGTCCAGCTGAAGAAGGTCCCGCAAAAGATGAATCAGGGACTGATGGTCCCGCAGTAGATGGTCCGGGATTTCTTCTAGTCTGGTTCCTCTGCTCCATCCCTATCTGTTCTTTCTCTCTCCTCATCCAAACACCATTTACTTTCTTAAATCCCATTCTATGAATAGTTGAATGCTGTAATAATCAGTGTGTCTCAGTTTTCTTAAAGGTTCATTTTCCATTATGAGCACACCTGGCTTCTAAAAACTAGTGTCAGAATCATACCGTATGGCAGTGTTGATCTTTTCTTGTAGCTGCCTCTGCCATGTATCCTATCATCATGCCAGCTAAATTGACTGGCCTTCCAGTATAATGCAGTCCATCAACAAACGTCTCGCTCCGAGACATACTCGAATCTCCCTATTTTTGGAAATAAGATTCTACCACATATATTATGCAATAATCTGAGTTCTAGGTTCAACTGATTTGCAAAGATTTCTTCGAACTCAGTCACATCTCTTCCTAGCATCCTTGACAGTGCACCACTTCTGTCATTAAGTTGACATTCCATTAAACCAACAGTGGGCATTTCTAATAGGGTTCCAAGAATCTCAGTTGTTACCGTAACCCTAGTTCCTCTTACTGTGCTTATCAATCCTCCTTCTCCTCTGCTTAATCCATTATAAAACTCCCTTACCAATGCTGGATAAGTGGGTAAATCTAGTGAGCACACTTTCTCCCATCCCATATCCCTTAAATTTCTTCCAATAGAGAAACCTTCCGATTCAAATAAATCAAAATTAACTTTTCTCCCAGTGGTAATGGTCTTACCAGCTAATGATCAACCTTAGGAGATGAGGGTGATGGTGGTGAATCCTCTTGAGTGGCCGAAGAGGAAGAAGGCGATGGTTGCCTCCGAACCGTGCGTCTCTTCGTTGGAACGGATGCTCCAGCGACGAATCCGCGCCTCTTTGGAGCCATTGAGAGGATTGGAAGGTTAATCAGGGTTTTGAGTATTTGGGGAAGTTGGAAAAGTTTTGGAGTTCTTTGGAAGGTTTAGGAGACGATTGGAATGATTGGGGGTCGACTCCGCCTTTTTATTTTTGACCTAGCTCGACTTAGAGTCGACTCCCGAAAACTGGGTGTCGGCTCCGAACCAGAAAATCTGTCAGCGCTCGTATTAGAGTCGGCTCCACAAAAGCCAGAGTCGGCTCTAATCACTCAGACAGAACATCAAAAACTCAGGTGTCGACTCCGCAAACTGTCAGAGTCGACTCTAACAGTTTCAGAGATAAAAAATTAAGTTTCAAATTTGAAACTATTCAAATTAATCATCAAATTATAGATTAAAGTTCTTTAGCAATTGGGGAAACAATGAATCAAGATCTAGATAGATTTCCTTATTGAAATATCAAGATTTTTCAAGAAAATGATGAAATCTAGATAGATGTCCTTAAGAGTTTCAGAAAACTATTCCAAAGGATCACAAACTCCTAATTCTCCTCTAAGATAACAAAATCTTTCTTCACTTAAGGGTTTTGTTAATATATCTGCAAGTTGTTCTTCAGTATTCACATAATCAAGACAAATTTCATTATTGGCTACATGTTCTCTTATAAAGTGATATCTAATTTCAATGTTTGTTCTTGAATGTTGAATTGGATTTTTAGTTAAGATTTATTGCACTTGTATTATCACATCTTATGGGTGTCTTATCAAGTGTGATACCATAGTCTTCAAGTTGTCGCTTAATCCATAGGATTTGCGCACAGCAACTTCCAGCTGCAACATATTCAGCTTCAGTAGTTGATAATGCAACTGAATTTTGCTTTTTGCTAAACCATGAGATTAAGTTACTTCCTAAAAATTGGCATGCACCACTTGTGCTTTTTCTATCTAACTTGCATCCGGCATAATCAGAATCTGATATGCAATTAGATTTAATGTGGAGTCTCTAGAATACCATAAACCTACATTTTTTGTTCCACTTAAGTATCTTAGTATTCTTTTAACAGCTATTAAGTGTGATTCTTTAGGTTCTGATTGAAATCTAGCACATAAACATACAGAAAACATAATATCTGGTCTACTTGCTGTTAAATAAAGAAGGGATCCGATAATACCTCGATAATACTTTTGATCAACCTTTTTACCTTCTTCATCTTTGTCCAGCTTGCATGAAGGACTCATTGGTGTTCCGAGGGGTTTCATTGATTCCATACCAAATTTCTTTAAATTCTCTTGTGTACTTTGTTTGGTTGATAAAGATTCCCTCTTTGCTTTGTTTGATTTGGAGTCCAAGGAAGAAGTTGAGTTCTCCCATCATGCTCATCTCGAATTCTCCCTGCATTAACTTGCAAATTCTTGACATAGAGAATCGTTAGTAGCACCAAAAATAATGTCATCAACGTATATTTGTACTACAAGTAAATCTTTACTTTTTCTTTTCAAAAATAATGTTTTATCAACATTTCCTCTTGTAAAATCATTTTCAATTAAAAATTTACTTAACCTATCATACCAAGCTCTAGGTGCTTGTTTCAAACCATATAAAGCTTTGTGCAATTTAAAAACGTGATTTGAAAATTCGTGATCTTCAAAACCTGGTGGTTGTTCTACATAAACTTCTTCATTTATAAATCCATTTAAAAATGCGCTTTTAACATCCATTTGAAATAAGTTAAATTCATATGACATGCAAATGCAAGTAAAGTCTAATGGCTTCTAATCTAGCTACAGGTGCAAAGGTTTCATCAAAATCAATACCTTCTTCTTGATTATATCCTTTTGCAACAATCTAGCTTTGTTTCTAATTACTATGCCATTTTCATCTAGTTTATTTCTAAAAACCCATTTTGATCCTATTACTGAATGATTTTTAGGTCTTTCAACTAAAGTCCAACATTATTTCTTGTAAATTGATTTAATTCTTCTTGCATTGCTAACATCCAATTATTATCTTTTTCAGCTTCTTCTATAGTTTTAGGTTCAATTTGTGATACAAATGCAAGATGATTACTAATATTTCTCATATATGATCTAGTTCTTATTCCTTGAGATGGATCACCTATAATCAATTCCTTGGGATGACTATGAGCATATCTCCAGTCTCTTGGAAGATCTATATCATTATGATCAATATTGACATCATCGTCCTTATGTGAATCATCATCTTTAGCTTCTTGCTCATGATCAGAAGATACTTCAATATTAAGTTTTTCAAGATCTTTTTCAATTATGTTTGTATCTTCCTCATCATCAATCTTTTCAGAACTAGATGCTAAAGATTCATCAAAAACTATGAATGGATTCTTCAACTACTAAGGTTTTCTTGTTAAAGATTCTATAAGCTTACTAGTTGTTGAATAACCTAGAAAAATTCCTTCATCAGATTTAGCATCAAATTTTCCTAAGTTGTTTTTACCATTATTATGAATGAAACATTTACATCCAAATGCATGAAAGTATTTTATATTTGGTTTTCTTTCATTCCATAATTCATAAGGTGTTTTCTTTAATATTGGTCTTATTAGCTCTATTTAAGATGTAACATGCTGTGTTAATTGCTTCCGCCCAAAAATACTTTGGTAGTTGCTTTCGCATAGCATGGTACGGGCCATGTCTTCTAAGTCCTATTTTTCTTTCAACTACACCATTTTGTTGTGGAGTCCTAGGGGCTGAAAAATTATGATTAATTCCATTTTCAGTGCAAAAACTTTCAAATAAGTGATTTTCAAATTCAGTTCCATGATCACTTCTTAGAGATACTATGGTAGTGTTTTTCTCATTTGTGACTTTCTTGAAGAATTTCAGAATATCGAGAAAGTCTCATCTTTGTGAGCTAAAAACATTACCCAAGTATATCTAGAATAATCATCTACAATCACTAGACCATATTTCTTTCCTCCTAGACTTGTGGTTCTAGTTGGTCCGAAAAGGTCCATGTGAAGTAGCTCTAAAGCCCTAGAAGTTGAAACAACATTTTTAGATTTGAAAGAACTTCTAGTTTGTTTTCCAAATTGACATGCATCACAGATTTTGTTATTTTCAAAATCTAACTTAGGTAAACCTTTAACTAAATCCATTTTAATTAGTTTTGAAATAAGGTGTGTGCTTGCATGACCTAATCTACGATGCCATAACCACCAATATCATTTATGTTAGCATTGTCAGCAATTAGGCAATGACTACTTTCAGATAATTTGTCTAAGTCAACTAAGTACACATTGCCATGTCTATAACCAGTAAAAACAATGCTATCATCAATGGAATTAGATACATGCAAATAGAAGATTTAAATGAAACATTAAAGTTTTATCACATAGTTGGCTTATACTAATTAAATTATGCTTTAAACCATCAACATAAAGTACATTATCAATAAATGTAGATGGAGTTATGCGAACTTTACCAAGGCCCATAATTTGACCTTTACCGTTATCGCCAAACGTCACAACTCCACCTTTCTTTTCTTCTAGGGTGATGAATTCATCTTTGTCACCCGTCATATGTCTTGAGCAGCCACTATCAAGGTACCACTTTTTCTTTGATCTTTTGGCTACAAGACATTCCTGCAACATAATTTAAACTTTATGTTTAGGTACCCAAGCTTTCTTGGGTCCTTCATGGTTAGTAGCAAAAATTGTTCCTTTCGGAACCCATATTTTCTTTGCTTTAACATTTAACTTGTTGTTATTTAATGTTTTGCATTCAAATGATTTATGACCTTTTTCATTACATTTAAAACAAGTTATATTACTTTGGTTGGCTTTTACAAAAATATTCTTTAAAGATTTTTGTTTCCTAATGTGTTATACCCTAAACCAGCTTTGTCAAAAACAGCTTTTTGACTATCTAAAATCATATTTAGTTTAGTTGAGCTTAGAGTAAATTTCTCAACAATGTCTTTATACTTTTTAACATCTTTCTTAAGAAAATCATTTTCATTAGAGATTGATTCTTTTTCTTTAATTAGATTTTCATTTTCAGATTTAAAATCAATCTTGAAAAATCATTCTTTTCATTAAGTTTTCTTTTTATCTTAAATCTTTAACTACTAAATTTAATTCATTTTTCTTTTAATTAAATTTAAGTTTTCATTTTTAAAATTGTTTCTTTTTCAAAATTTAAAATCAATCATAATTCATTGAAAGCTTCAAACATTTCATCAAATGTAAATTCATCATTTGAGTTTCGGAACTTACCTCATTGTCGTTGTCGTCGTTGTTGGCCATGAAGCAGATATTGGCAACTTCCTTTTGTTCTTCTTCGACGAGGAAGATTCATCAGACCATGTTGCCATGTATGCTTTCTTCTTTTTCTTGTAGGCCTTTTTCAGCAAAGGACAATCATATCTAAAGTGCCCTGGCTTTTTACACTCATAACATACTAAGGGCTCTTTCTCTTTTTCTTTCTCCTTGTCCTTTTTCTTATCTTTTTCTCCATCAATTCTTGCTCCAAATTTCTTTTTATGGAAGGGCCTTTTTCTCATAAACTTTCTGAATTTTTGGCCAAGAGAGCAGTTTCATCATCATCTTCATCATTACTTTCACTGCTGCTCTCTTCCATTTCTGCAGTTTGAGGGCAAGGTTTTCTTTCTTTTTGTTTCCTCCTCAACATGCTGCTTCATTGTCAGCTCGTGGGTCATTAGGATCCTAGAAGCTCCTCTAAAGGTAATGCATTGAGGTCCTTTGCTTCTTGGATAGCAGTGACTTTGCTTCCCACGATCTTGGAAGTGACCTAAGAATTTTGCGAACAAGGTCAGCATTAGAATAAATTCTACCAAGACTTTTAAACCATTCACAATATCAGTGAATCTAGTGAACATGCATGTGATGGTTTCAGTTTGTTCCATTGTAAACAATTCATATTTATGAACCAAAATATTTATTTTGATTCCTTAACTTGGTTTGTTCCTTCATGTGTTATTTCCAACCTATCCCAAATTTCTTTTGCGAATTACATGTTGAGATTCGGTTGAATTCATTAGAGTCTAAGGAACAATATAAAATGTTAATGGCTTTAGCATTTAATTGTGCCATTCTCCTATCATTATCATTCCAATCCCTTTCGGGCTTAGGAACAATAGTGCCATCAACTAAGTGTGTGGGTGTACTAGGTCCATTATTATTACTCCCCACAATTCATAGTCAGAAGCTTGAATGAATATTCTCATTCTAGCTTTCCAATATGAATAGTTGGTTCCATTAAATAAAGGAGGTCTATTCGTAGAATGACCTTCAGCAAAACATGAACCACTTTGTGTTGCCATAAGGATCTTTAGCCCTTGATCGTGAGATCAAATTCTAAATGAGCACTTGCTCTGATACCAATTGTTGGCCCAGATGGCAACCCAAGAGGGGGGGGTGAATTGGGTTCTTAAAAATTTAAGACTTTTTAAATAGTTTTTAGATTAATGAAGTGCAAATGAAATAACTAAAAGCAAAATAAAGAGAGATAGAGAGAGAGAAATAGCACGGCAAACACAAAAATTTTATAGTGGTTCGGTGCAACCAACACCTACGTCCACTCCCAAGATTCACTTGGGTCCACACTATAATCTCTCTAGATTACAGCCGAGTTGTTTTACAAGCTCACAACTCAAACTTGTTGTTTTCCGGGTCACAACGAACCCAGCTGGTTTTACACGGGCTTACCAGC
>UESW01001938.1:0-58495 GCA_900491605.1 Calamus simplicifolius | reverse complement strand
CGGTTCCTCTATGATATGGTGGGACAACGGCGGATGGCTGTCATACTCCGCCTCCGGTGGGTTGGTGATCCTGCTGCTGAGCTCATCCAATCGCTGATTGTATTCATCTAGCCGACGCTCGGCCCGGCGAGCTATCCAGCCATCAATTGACCCCTCCTTGGAAGATTCCGAGGATGGAGAGGGGTGACGGCAGTGCAGACGGGTGTGCTCCACCTCCCTCTCATGCTGCCGCTTAGGGGAGGCGTTGGCATGGCGAGAAGGGGATCGGGGCCTCTTAGAGGCCTCCCGGCGATGATGCCTAGGCGAAGCACGGCGGTGGTGGACATCCTGGAGGGAAGACCCCCCTCGGAAAGAATGCTGGCTGGATTGAACCACCCCCGAAACTGATGAGGGTGGCTCCGACTGCCGCACCGTGGTGGACCTCCTGAAGGAGAGGCCTCCCTCGGAAAGAATGCTGGCTGGGTTGAACCACCTCCAAAACCGATGAAGGTGGCTTCGGCTGCCGCTGCGCGGCTGCCGGCTGCTGCTGCAAAACTTGGACTGCCACCACCAGGGATTGGACTTGCATGGCGAGAGCGGTGATCCGGTCATCTTGCTGTGGGGGTGGTGGTGATGGCGGTGCAGGGACGCCAGCATGGGGAGCGAGAGGACCAGCCTTCGGCGGATCAATTCCCTGGCAATGCCCCCCGACGTGGCTAGTGGAAACCTCTTGTGCGCATGTCATCACTATCTTATTGAATGCTCAGGGGAGGAGAGTCTGTAGCTGACTGGTTCAAAGCTTTCTTCTCTATCACCCCCTACCTAGCGCGTCAATCTGTTGTCGCCAAGTCACGTTCCTCCAACGCCGGAAAACGAAGATCCTCCTCCTCGAAGTGCTCATGCAAGGAAGTCCCCGGAGACCAGTTGCACCAGTGGGGACCCTCTGACGCTCAAGTAAGCGACTTGGGAACAGTAAAGAAAAGAGCTAGTAGAAAGATAGCTAGAGAGCTTGTGTTCAGATCCCTTTCTTGTTGTGAGTGTAGGTTTTTATACCTATTCAAAGGTCTCCTTTCCCGCTTCCAGAAGGTGGCTAATTCCAAGGTGCTGTTGTCCGGTAGCGGATAGGAGGCCAGGCTGACATGGAGAGGTCGCAACCGACACTGGGCATGTCAGAGGTGTCTTGCCCCGTGAACCACCTGTCAGGTGTGGCGCCATAGGTGGTAGGTGAGCCTAGTCGTATCAAGCATGCGCCGTTATGGGCAGGGGCCACATGCAGTTGCAGATGGTTAGTGGGCCACGTGGCAGCTGCAGACGGTTGGTGGACCATATGGTTGTCAGGTGGCTCGAGGTAGGGGACACCTGAGGTTCGAGGCCGAGGGACCCGAGGTCCGAGGGGACCCATACCTGGAGGACGAAGGGATGAAGTCCAAGCCCGAGGGGACTCCAGGTCCGAGGCCGAGGGGACTCCAGGTCCGAGGCCGAGCCTCGGAAGATGAGGCCGAGGGGGCCTTAGAGGCAGAGGCGGGGTTCCGTTAGTTGCTTCCTCCATCAACTTTAACGCGGCTTGATTAGTCACATCAATTTTCATACAACTTATTTTAGATGTTATGATTTGTTATATTTTGAAAATAGTTATAATAAAAATAAATTAAACTAAGATTTTCATGAAAGTACATGCATTTTATATTAGAGATATATCACATACATACATAAGTCTATTTTATTAAAATTAAATGATTTATTTGGACTTCATCTACGATTTAAATAGTCTCTATTATTTTCACGTAATGTTTGCAAAATTTTATTTATTGACCTTAAGTAACTCCAAAAAATCTACTATTGAAAAATAAAAATAATTAACATTAGCAAAAAGAACTTTCAAGAACTTTATTTTAGTTTATATAGCTAGATACACAAAGATATGTGATTAATTGAATATAAATTTTAGCTACCATCATAGTAAAAGTATATCAGAAAACTTGGCAAATCATTACTCTTATAATTTTTATATTTTTAATTAAAAAAATCCATCAAATATTTTGCTTAAAACAAGCATTCTGAACAAGCCATGCACATGGGTCAAGTGACAAAGAGAGAGAGTGAAAATAAAGCAAATATTCAATAAAAACAGATGTTGTACTTTAATTGATTTTAAAAATAATAAATAATATACTGAAGTCAAACTCCCATATGGAGCCGGACCTAAAATTCCAATGTGATCATTTATAGTAGGCGAAGCATTAAGTTGGTCCGGTCCTATGAAATTAAGGACAAAAATAGAAAAGAATTAAAGGGAAAAGAAAGTTATCTCTGAAGGTTCGTCGGTCCCGTGGCTCCTTTTGGGTGTTTATGCTAGCACTGATTTCAAGATTCTCCAGATTCTTTGGGACGAGATCCTGACTTTGCTTTCTCAGGGTATTCCTGCCCTGTGTGCTGGGGATTTTAATTGTATTGTAGTGGCTAATGAGAAGAAAGGGGGCAGGCAGTTTGTGGAGACTACTGCTATTTTTGAGTTTCGGACTTTCATAGCTCTGCTAATCTTCTGGATTTGGGGTTCCAGGGTGCCCAATTCATCTGGTGCAATAATCGTTGTAGCTTTGCCAGAGTATCGGAGCAGTTGGATAGGGTCTTGGCCATGGCCAATTGGATTCAGTCCTTCCTTCTACCACTGTCACACATCTTTCTAGGATTGCCTCTGATCACTGCCCTATTCTTATAACCACTGATGCTGCTGTTCAGAGGAAGGGCCAGTTTAAATTTGAGAAGTTTTGGACTTCTTATTCTGCAGCCCGCTCCTTAATTTCTCAGGTCTGGCGTATTCCGGTTAGAGGGAGTGCTACTTATATATTATCTCGGTGTCTTGAGTTGGCAAGGCACCGACTATCCAGATGGAATAGAGAAGAGGTAGGTGACATTGTCATGCAAATTGAGCAGATTGAGAACACTATTGCTTCACTCCAGGACAAGGAAGATCGATTTGGCAGTCTTCATGACTCTGACCTTATTTTGCTTCGATCCAGCCTTGCTCTCCACCACTCCCTCCTCCGGCAGTAGGAGACCTATTAAAGGTAGAGGTCCCGTGTTCAGTGGATCAAGGAGGGTGATTTAGAACACTAGATTCTTCCATCAGGCTACCTTAAAGCGCCGAGCGGCGAATCGGATTCGGCGGCTTGTTGATGAGGAGGGCAATGTCCAGGAGAACATCGAAGCTATTGAGGACCAGCTCATTCAGTTCTTTCACTCTCGGTGGACAGAGATCTCGAGGGTCGGGCTCCCTGTGTGTCCTGTACCTTCCCCTCTGTTGACCCAATTATTAATTTTGATGATTAACAAAATAATTTGACTATAACATTTGAAGTTACTAATGATTTTGGTTAAGTTTTTTAGTTTATGATTTGATTTATTAATCAAAATCACAAGACAAATCAAGTTCTAGTTCAAATCTAATGTCAAGGTAAGATTGCAAACATTAGAGTTGATACATGAAATCGCAGAGTCGACTCCGAAAATCGGCACATACTTTAGAGTCAACACCTGGACTGTTAGAGCCGACTCCAACAGAAAGACAGAACGATGGTTTTTCTTGTCACGACTTAGAGTCGACACCTGGACTGTTAGAGTTGACTCCAGAGGATTTTTGTGTCGACCCCAGAAAAGTCAGAGACGACTCCAGATCGAGTAGATTGGGGATTTTCGATTTAGAGCCGACTCCGGAAAAGTTAGAGTCGACTCCAGATTGTCAGAATGACTCCAAAACTGTCAGAACGTCTCTAAACTTTATTTTTATCATTTTTAATCCCAATGGCTATTACCCTATTTGGTTCTAATCCTTCTTATACTTGTTTCTAACGGATAGTTTTCAGCTATTTATGGATTAAGAAGGGTCTATAAGAAGGCATTTTTTTTTGTATCCGAAAAAAAGAGAGAAAAGAAGACAAGAAGAGAGGAAAAACAGAGAAATAAGAAAAACAAGAGTGAAATTCATCAGAAATCAAAGAGAAAAGAGGAAAGATTCGAAAGGAAATATTACACTGATTTCCCAATAGAAAAGAGAGAGATTCCTAGATTTCTTAGTTCCATTTTGAAGAAATCTCAAAAGAAGAAGCAAGCCCTAGTTTTCTGATCTTCTGAGCTTCAAGAGCATACTAAAGGAATATCCACTCAAGAGAAGAGAAAAAGCAAGCCACCAAGATCTGTAAATCAGGCTTTGATTCCTATCTCTTTATCTTTGTTCTATTATTGTATATTTGCTCATTGGAGGAGCTCTTGATTTGTAAAACGTTATTGTTTGCCTGGTCAATCAAGGGATTGATTCAGTTGAGGTTGTTAGCCTTGTGCAAGCAGTTGCTTGTGTTGTAAGGTTGTGTGCTGGTGAGCCTTGAAAACCAGCTGGGTTCGTTGTGCACTCAGGAAAACAACAAGTTCAAGTTGTGAGCTTGTAAAATAACTCTGCTGTAATCAGATTGATTATAGTATGGACCCAAGAGGTACTTGGGAGTGGATGTAGGTGTAGGTACACCGAACCACTATAAAATTCTTGTGTTTGTGGTGATTGTTTTCTTGTCTCTAACTCTTTATTTGTGCATACTATGTTTTAATTCGTGTACATCTAAGTTTTCACTTCGGCTGGAGGATTGTTTTTAAAAAGAGTTTAATTTTTGAAAAATCTAATTCACCCCCCCTCTTGGGTTGCTATCTGGACCAACAATTGGTATCAGAGCTAGTGCTCACATGATTTGATCTAATGATCAAGAGTCAAAGATCCACATGGCAGCTCAAGCTGGTTCATCTTTTTCCGAAGGCCAATCTACAAATAGACCACCATTGTTTAATGGCTTAAACTATGGTTATTGGAAGGCTAGAATGAAATTTTCATTCAAGCACTTGACTATGATCTATGGAGAATTATAGTCAATGGACCACACACACCCACTGCTAGAATTAATGGCATGGAGATTCCTAAACCGAAAATGGAATGGGATGAACATGATAAAAAATTGGCACAACTTAATGCCAGGCTATGAATGTTTTGTACTGCTCATTAGATGCAAATGAATTCAATCGTATATCTAGTTGCATTTCTGCTAAGGAAATCTGGATAGACTTGAGGTTAACCATAAGAGAACAAATCAAGTCAAGGAATCCAAGATTAATATGCTAGTTCATAAGTATGAATTGTTTAAAATGGATGCATGTGAATCTATTTCTGATATGTTACAAGATTTACTGATATAGTTAATGATTTAAAAAGTCTTGGTAAATCATATGATAATTCTGATCTTGTGAGGAAGGTTTTGCGTTCCTTGCCTAGGACTTGGGAAGCTAAAGTGACTGCAATACAAGAGGCAAAGGATCTAAGTACCCTACCCCTGGAAGAATTATTGGGATCCTTGATGACTCATGAGCTTCAAGTTAAGCAACATGTTGTTGATGATGAGTCAAAGAAGAAGAGGACTATGGCTCTTAAGATTTCTGAATGTATGGAAGAGCCTCATGAATCTGAAGATGAAAGTGATGATGAGGACATGACACTCATCACAAGGAAGTTTAAAAGATTCATGAAGAAGAAGAAGTTTGAAAAGAAAAAGCCCTTTGCTAGAAAAGATGAGGACAAGGGAAAAGAAAAAGAAGTTATCTGTTTTGAATGCAAAAAACCGGGTCACTTTAAATCTGAATGCCCACAACTAAAGAAAGGCACCCGGAGATTCAAAAAGAAGGCAATGATGGCCACATGGAGTGATTCGGAAAGCTCAAGTTCTGAAGAGGAAGAGAAGAGTGAAATGGCCAATCTATGCTTCATGGCGGACAATGATGAGGTAAGTCCGAGTTTTCTTGATGACTTTACTTTCGATGAGTTGCATAGTGCTTTTTATGAATTGATGGATGATTTTGCAAAATTAAGTTCAAAGAACAAAGATCTGAAAAATCAAATGCAAAATCTATCTTTAGAAAATGAAAAGCATGTTGTAGAAAAAGAACTTTTGATGAAAGAAAATGAAAGCTCGAAAAATGAAGTTGATAGACTTAAACCTATAGTTGATAAATTTACTTTGAGCTCTATCAAACTTAATATGATTTTGGACAATCAAAAAGCTGTTTTTGATAAAGCTGGATTATGATATAATCCACTTAAAAAGCAAAAATCCTTGAAAAATATTTTTGTACATGCTGAAAATCATCAAATATTACTTGTTTTAAATGTGGAAACAAAGGACATAAATCTTATATGTGTAAAACTCTACATGATAAAAGAAAGATGATTTGGATTCCCAAAGGAACAATATTTATTGCATCTAACCATGAAGGACCCAAGAAGGCTTGGGTACCTAAAGTTAAGATATGAATATTTTGCAGGAGTGTCTTGCAGCCATCAGACTGAAAGAAAGTGGTACCTTGATAATGGTTGCTCAAGACACATGACGGGTGACAAAGATCAATTCATCACCCTTGAATCGAAAAGAGGTGGAGTAGTTATTTTGGTGATAATGGTCAAGGCCTTATCATGGGTATTGGTAAGATTCAAATTACTCCATCTACTCATATTGATAATATTTTATATGTTGATGGACTTAAGCATAATTTTATAAGTATTAGCCAACTGTGTGATAAAGGTTTCAAAGTTTCCTTTGAAGCTTCTATTTGCATTGTTACTAATCCCATTGATAATAACATTATTCTTGTTGGTAAACGTTATGGCAATGTATACTTAATTGATTTGAGTAATTTATCTCCAAGTAATCATTGCTTAGTTGCTAATAATGCTAAGATGAATGAGATTGGTTGGCTATGGCACCATAGATTAGGTCATGCAAGCACACACCTAATTTCTAAACTATTGAAAATGGATCTAGTTAAAGGTATTCCTAGCTTAAATTTTGAAAATAATTGAATCTGTGATGCATGTCAATTGGAAAATAAAAAAGAACTTCTTTCAAATCTAAGAATGTTGTTTCAACTAATAGGCCACTAGAGCTACTACACATGGACCTTTTTGGAACTACTAGAACCACAAGTATAGGAGGAAAGAAATATGGTCTTGTGATAGTAGATGATTACTCTAGATTCACTTGGGTAATGTTTTTGGCTCACAAAGATGAGACTTTCTCAATATTCCTGAAATTCGTTAAGAAAGTCACAAATGAGAAAAACACTACCATAGTGTCTATTAGAAGTGATCATGGAACTGAATTTGAAAATCACTTATTTGAAAAATTCTGTTTTGAAAAAGACATACATCATAATTTTTCAGCACCTAGAACACCACAACAAAATGGAGTTGTAGAAAGAAAGAATAGGACTTTAGAAGACATGGCCCGTACCATGCTATGTGAAAGCCAACTTCCAAAATATTTTTGGGTGGAAGCTATAAACACAGCATGTTACATCCTAAATAGAGCCATGATTAGACTTATTCTTAAGAAGACTCCCTATGAACTATGACATAATAGGAAACCCAATTTAGGTTATTTTCATGCATTTGGTTGTAAATGCTTTATTCATAACAATGGTAAGGACAATCTTGGGAAGTTTGATGCAAAGTCTGATGAAGGTATTTTCCTAGGATATTCTAAATCTAGCAACACATATAGAGTATTTAATAAGAGAAGCTTAGTTGTAGAAGAATCCATTCATATAGTGTTTGATGAGTCTTTAGCATCAAGTTCGGGTAAAATTGATGATGAGGAAGATACATCTTTGATTGAAAGAGGTATTAAAAAATTAAAATATCTTCAGATTAAGAACCTGAAGCTAAGGATGATGACTCACCTAAGGATGATGGTATTGATACTGCTCATAATGATAAAGATCTACTTAGAGATTGGAGATATGCTTATGGTCATCCTAAGGACCTAATCATAGGTGATCCATCTCAAGGTGTAAGGACTAGATCATCAATGAGAAATATCAATAATCATCTTGCATTTGTATCTCATATGGAACCCAAAACTATAGAGGAAGCTGAGAAAGATAGTTATTGGATGTTAGCAATGCAGGAAGAGTTAAACCAATTCACTAGGAACCAAGTTTGGACCCTAGTAGACAGACCTAGAGACCACCCTACAATAGGATCTAAATGGGTTTTTAGAAATAAATTGGATGAAAATTACTTGGTGATTAGAAATAAGGCTAGATTAGTTGCAAAGGGATATAATCAGGAAGAATGTATAGATTTTGATAAAACCTTTGCACCTGTTGCTAGATTAGAAGCCATTAGGTTATTACTTGCTTTTGCATGCTGCATCAATATCAATTTATTTCAAATGGATGTTAAAAGTGCATTTTTAAATGGTTTTATAAATGAAAAAGTTTATGTTGAACAACCTCCTGGTTTTGAAGATCATGAATTTCCAAACCACGTCTTCAAATTACACAAAGCACTTTATGGTTTAAATCAAGCACCTAGAGCATGGTATGATAGATTGAGTAAATTTTTGATTAAAAATAATTTTTCTAGAGGAAATGTTGATAAGACTTTGTTTTTAAAAAGAAAAGAAAAGGATTTATTAATTGTTCAAATTTATGTTGATGACATTGTATTTGGTACTACTAACAATCTCCTTTGTCAAGAATTTGCTAAGTTAATGCAGGGAGAATTCGAGATGAGTATGATGGGAGAACTCAACTTCTTCCTTGGACTTCAAATCACACAAGAGAAAGCGGGGATTTTCATCAACCAAACAAAGTACACAAAGGAAATACTCAAGAAGTTTGGTATGGAATCTGCTAAACCTCTTGGTACGCCAATGAGTCCCTCATGCAAGCTGGACAAGGATGAAGAAGGTAAGAAAGTAGATCAGAAGCATTATCGAGGTATGATCGGATCACTTCTTTACTTAACTGTAAGTAGGCCAGATATTATGTTTTCTATTTGCCTATGTGCAAGATATCAATCTAATCCTAAAGAATCATATTTATTTGCTGTTAAAAGAATCTTTAGATACTTAAATGGAACTAAAAATGTAGGATTATGGTATTCTAGAGACTCAACTTTGAAGTTGATTACTTATTCTGATTCTAATTATGCTGGTTATAAATTAGATAGGAAGAGTACAAGTGGTGCATGCTAACTTTTAGGAATTAATTTAATCTCTTAGTTTAGCAAGAAGCAAAATTCGGTTGCATTATCCACTGCTGAGGCAGAGTATGTTGCAGCTGGAAGTTGCTATGCTCAATCCTTTGGATTAAGCGACAACTTGAAGATTATGGTATCACACTTGATAAAATTCCTATTAGATGTGATAACACTAGTGCCATTAATCTAACGAAGAATCCAATCCAACACTCTAGAACTAAACACATAGAAATTAGACATCACTTTATCAGAGAACATGTTTCCAACAATGATGTTTATCTTGAATATGTGAATACTAATGATCAATTAACTGATATTTTTATCAAACCATTAAGTGAAGAAAGATTTTGTTATCTTAGAGAAGAATTAGGAGTTTGTGATCCTTTAGAATGACTTTCTGAAACTCTTAAGGACAACAACTATCTAGACTTCATCAATTTCTTGAAAATCCTCTATGTTCAATAAGGAAATTTATCTAGAAATTTGATTCATTGTTTCCCCAATTGTTAAGGGACACTTGTCTAGAGTTTGATGATCAATTTGATCAGTTTCAGATCCTTAAAATTTAAATTTTTCACTGAAACTATTGTGGAGTCGACACCTTCCTATTTGATGTTCTGTCTGGGCAATTAGAGCCGACACCTATTTTTGCGGAGCCGACTCTAATTCGGGCGCTGACAGATTTTCTGGTTTGGAGCCGACACCTCGCTTTGCGGTAGTCGACTCTAAGTGAATCTAGGTCAAAATATAAGGCGAAGTCGACACCTATACGAACTCTATCATCTCCAAATCTTCTCTAGAGTCGTTCCAAATTGATTCCAACACCTCTAAACCCTTCAAATCTCTTGATTACTCATTCCATTCAAACCCTATGGCTCCTAAGAGGCATGCTACTATTGGTGGACCAGTGGTTCCCACGAGGAGACACACTATTCGGAGGCAAGCTTTGTCTTCATCGTCTGCCACCCGAGAGGCTTCTCCACCTTCTTCATCTTCTCCACATGTCGATCAATTAGCGGGTAAGGCTATCACAACCGGAAGGAAAGTTGATTTTGATTTCTTTGCTTCTGAGGATTTTGCTATTGGCTATCTATTAAAGGAAATGGGATGAGAAAATGCTTGTTCATTGGATATTCCTACTTACCCTGCCCTCGTAAGAGAGTTCTACAATGATTTGAGTAGAGGAGAGGGAGGTTTAGTAAGTTATGTTAGAAGAACAAGAGTTGTAATCATGCTCCTGTGTTTGGCAGCCCTGGCCACTAGGGATCCTCTGCTGCTGCGGCAGCGGACCGGCATACGGTCTTCATCTCCTGGGAGCCCCCCCCTCCAGGGTTTGTCAAACTTAATTTTGACGACAGTGTTCGCGGTAGGCTTTCTGGTTCTGCGTTCCTTATTCATGGGCCTGCTGGAGATTTGTTGGCAGCTGGTGGCTTTGGTAGTCTTGACCTATCAGTTCTCTTGCTGAACTTTATGCTGCTTGGGCCGGCATTCTTTATGCTATTAGATCCCTGCATGCTCTTAATCTGATTATCGAGGGCGATTCTCTTACAGTTATCCGATGGATCCAGAAGGATAACTTTTCTCAAGCTCCTGTCAACCCCTTGATCCTTGATATATGGGCTACCTTGCGGGATGTTGATAGAGTCCAAATCCGTCATGTTTATCGTGAAGCTAACTCTGCAGCCGATTGGGTAGCGACGGAGGTGGCTCACCATGGTGGTTATAAGATTTGGTCACAGAGTGACCCCTGTCCTTCTGTACTTAATCAAATTTTGCATTCTGACTTATCTGGGCTGACTCGCACTAGAGTGGTGTGATCGCCCGCTTGTACCAAAAAAAAAAAAACAAGAGTTGTAATCACTGCTGAGACCCTTGGAAACTTGTTTAGAGATGCCCACTGTTGGACTAAATGAGTGTCAGCATGATGATCGAGGTGGTGCCCTATCTAGGATGCTGGGGAGAGAGGTATCTGAGTTTGAGGAGATTATGGAAAATCAACTGAACTTGAAACTCAGGCTACTTCATAACATATGCGGGAGGATCTTATTTCCCAAGATAGGCCGATTTGAGTATGTCTCAAAGCGAGACATCTTGCTGATGGATTGCATCATCACTGGGTGGCTAGTAAATTTAGCTGGGATGATGATAGGCTATATGGCAGAGGCAGCTACCAAGAAAAGATCCACATTGCCATATGGTATGATTCTGACTTTGGTATTTAGAAGCCAAGGTGTGTTGATCATGGATAATGAGCCACTGAGGAAACTAAGGCATACATACTACTACAGTGTCTCTACCATTCACCGTATGGGCTTCAGAAAGGTAAATGGTATTTGGATAAAGAGATGACATGAGATCAGAGTTGAGGAGGCCAGAGCAAAGGATATCCCTGACCTATCTGTTGCGGGACTATCTACAGCTGGACCTTCTGAGGCTGGACCAAGCACATACTCTTCACCTCCACCTCAGACAGCATTTGTATCTGGGAGATTTTCAGATGTGCAGATTGGTCAGCTCAGAGTATTATTAGCTGAGTATGACAGTCAGAGGAGAGATGAGATTAGTCAGATGAGAGATGACATCAGACAGTTTAAGGAGGAGATCAATTCCAGACTTGACTTGATTTCATTTTCCATTAGCCGCTCTGCAGAGTCCCTTAGTACTGAGTTTCATAAATTTTTGAAAGGCTGGAATGGATCGCAAATGGATCTAGAGCTTATCTAGATGCTACTGAACAATTAAAGAAAGATATAGACCTTGTTGTTGCTCAAATTGATGGTTGTCTTGAAGGCTTTAAGAAATCACAGAAAGATGAGATTATGGAACTGATAGGTCATCTGAAGAAAATTGTCTACAAACATGTTTGATTGACCTTCTATTTCCTATAGTGATACCCTATCTAAGCCTATCCTACCCTAACCTATTAGAAACCTAAGATTAGCTTTTCTTATTCTAGTTTGTATCTTAGGATTTCTAGTTTACTATACTTTGTTAGCCTATATCTAGGAATTTCTAATTGATATGGTACTTTACTGTGAATGTATTTTAATAGACACATGTAATGCATCTTGAATTGAAATACAATTATCTTAGCAATTACAATAAATGAAGTTTACTATCTCTATGATTGAATGAACCAACAACCTCGCTCTGATAACCTACATTATTGTTTTTAAACTCACCTTATTGCTGATAACAAAAAAGGGGAGAGAAATTTATATATGCATAAAGGAGAGAGAGAAAGAAATAGGGAGAGAGAATGAAAGAATATAAGATTTCAATATGTTTTAATCAATTGGCATATCTCAAAAGGGGAGAAAAATTTTGAGATGGTAAGAAATTTATAAATTCTAATCAATTGGTATCAAATCGATTTCAGTTTATTTACATGTACCTTGTATAGGGGGAGTTATTTAATGCAGGGGGAGCTTAATGATTTTCTATGTAAAGTTAAATCATCTTGATTGCTGTTTATAATAGAACTCAAGTATGTTTCTAAAGTTCATTTTGAAACTTGCTATCAAATTCTCTGTTAGGAAGTTTTAAAGCTTTAACAATGTCTATAACGCTTATTTCAAATGAATTTTTAATGCATATACTCAAAGTTTTTGTCATCATCAAAAAGGGGGAGATTGTTGACCCAATTATTGATTTTGATGATTAACAAAACTATTTGAGTATAACATTTGAAGTTACTAATGATTTTGGTTAAGATTGTCAGTTTATGATTTGATTTATTAATCAAAATCATAAGAAAAATCAAGTTCTAGTTCGAATCTAATGTCAAGGTAAGATTGCAGACATTAGAGTCGACATATGGAATCGCAGAGTCGACTCCAAAATCGGCACAGACTTTAGAGTCGACACCTGGACTGTTAGAGCTGACTCCAACAGAAAGACAGAACGATGGTTTTTCTGGTCATGACTTAGAGTCGACACCTAGACTATAGAGTCGACTCCAGAGGATTTTTGTGTTGACCCCAGAAAAGTCAGAGATGACTCCAGATCGAGTAGATTGGGGATTTTCGATTTAGAGTCGACTCTGAAAAAGTTAGATTCGACTCCAGATTATCAGAAACGACTCCAAAACTGTCAGAACGTCTCTAAACTTTATTTTTATCCTTTTTAATCCCAACAGCTATTACCCTATTTGGTTCTAATCCTTCTTACACTTTTTTCTAACGGATAGTTTTCAGCTATTTATGGATTAAGAAGGGTCTATAAGAAGGAATTTTTGTTGTATCCAAAAAAAAGAGAGAAAAGAAGACAAGAAGAGAGGAAAAATAGAGAAAGAAGAAAAACAAGAGTGAAATTCATCAGAAAATCAAAAGAGAAAAGAGGGAAGATTCGAAAGGAAAGATTACACTGATTTCCCAACAGAAAAGAGAGAGATTCCTAGCTTTCTTAGTTCCATTTTGAAGAAATATCAAAAGAAGAAGCAAGCCCTAGTTTTCTGATATTCTGAGCTTCAAGAGCATACTAAAGGAAGATCCACTCAAGAGAAGAGAAGAAGCAAGCCACCAAGATCTGCAAATCAGGCTTTGATTCCTATCTCTTTATCTTTGTTCTATTATTGTATATTTGCCCATTGGAGGACCTCTTGATTTGTAAAACGTTATTGTTTGCCTGGTCAATCAGGGGATTGATTCAGTTGAGGTTGTTAGCCTTGTGCAAGCAGTTGCTTGTGTTGTAAGGTTGTGTGCTGGTGAGCCTTGAAAACCAGCTGGGTTCGTTGTACACCGGGAAAACAACAAGTTCGAGTTGTGAGCTTGTAAAACAACTCTGCTGTAATTAGATTGATTATAGTGTGGACCCAAGAGGTACTTGGGAGTGGATGTAGGTGTAGGTACACCGAACCACTATAAAATTCTTGTGTTTGCAGTGATTGTTTCCTTGTCTCTAACTCTTTATCTGTGCATACTCTGTTTTAATTCGTGTACATCTAAGTTTTCACTTCCTATGGGGGATTGTTTTTAAAAAGAGTTTAATTTTTGAAAAACCCAATTCACCCCCCCTCTTGGGTTGCTATCTGGACCAACACCCCCTTATGATCACTGTCACGCCCCAGACCCTATATTGGATCTAGAGGTGGCAACCTGCCGCATGCTGGGCATGCAAGGCGTCCCAAAATATAACATTTAATACAAGAAAGGGTAATAATTATATTTCGTCCAATTTAAATGGTTCTTAATACAAACCATAATCATATGTTTTAGGCTACATGCCAAAATACATAATTCAATGGGTTACAACAAGGTACTGGATCTAAGTCATTCTGATAGCTGCTCCAACTACCCCATATCCCCATCTTCAGTTCTGTGGCTCTGAAAAATATTGTGAGATTTAAATGAGCTCACACTCAATAAGTAAGCCAACTATAATGTAATATAATCACTTCATGCTTTTATAAACTAAATTTTTCCACAATAAACATCTGCCAAGCTTCCATATTTCAGATACATTTTACCATGTTATCAAAACATGCATCATATGCTCAAAATAAATTTTGGAAGCAATTGCCATATATAGTATATCAAGAATATACAATTTCAGATAAAACCACTGTACCACTATAAATAGCATGTAAAAATGTATTTTTATACCAATGTCCCACGGCCACACACTATGTACACAGAACACCCCCCTCGGGTGTAAACCCCCCTCGGGTGTATCCTCCCTAAATATCCCCTAGGAGTCAGGGTCTCGAACCAGTGTCATGCACTCACATCCTGCCATATCCGGCTACAACACACCCCAAGAGTGTGTTCTCCATATACCCCCTATGGAGATGGGTCCCAGTGCCATGTGGCATAATATTGCCATATCCTATCACAGCACACCTCCTGGTGTGTGTGCTCCATATACCCCCCTATGGAGTTGGGTCCCGGTGCCAAGTGAGTCATGCAACATATCACATCATACCATATCATAGCGGACCATAGTGGGACATATCATCATATACACAAAGTATCATTTGCTAAATAGCATGTATCGTTGCAAAAATGCAATCCATATACTTTTCATAAAACATGTCACATACACATGTATATTTATAAAACTTTAACAATTTCAAAGTCATGCCAATTGATCAGTTGTCCACATAGATACCCAATTATTTACAAATATAATAAATAATAAACTAATCATAGCAAAGGCTCATTTGCAAATAATAATACCAATCCATTTTTCTTATTTTTAAATAATGTAATATATAACAATATAACATTTAAATACATAATTTTTATATTTTAATAATTTATGAAAATTATGATAAATGACTTACTTACCTCCTGGCACTAATCCAAAGATGTAATTCGGCTATTTAAGCACCTGGTACCTACAGCATCAATTTCCTAATTTTTTAGTCCCCAAAAGTAGCATATCAAAATAGCTTTTAGCTCTACCCAGTTTTAATCCCGGGGCCAACTTGGGGCTTGAATATCTCCCACTACATAAGCCCAAATGGAAAATAAAAATACCCTCAGAAACTAGAATCAACACTGATCCGGGGCATATTTTATTTTTTTATTTTTGGCCAATACAGGGTTCAAATCGTGGCCCAAAAATGGCTCGCGAAATGGCCCAATAGGGCCCAAAAGGGGGGAACGGCCCAGCCGGCCCGCTCCCCCACCCCCCCGCCCCCCTGTTTCGTCCGAAACAGGGGAGCAATGCCGGCGGCCAGGCCACCGCCGGCACTCCCGGGGAGGCCAGCCGCTGAGGACCAGCCCGGAGCCGCCGTCGCCGCGGCCGCCTCCCATTCCCTCTATTTCTCTCTTCTCTTCCGTTGCCCGCCGCGGCCTTTACCCATGCCGGTGGCACGGCCGGCCATCACGGCCGACCGGACCTCCATCGGACGCTGCCCCGGTGCCGGTGGAGGCCGCCGACTGCAGCCCGGGCCCGGCGAGCCGGCGGGCACTCGCCGGGCCCGAACCAAGCCGCGGAGCGGCTTGGTTCCGCGATGAAGGGAGGGCCGCCCGACGGCCCTCCGCTGCCCCACTCCGGCCGCCTCGAGTGGAGCCTCCCCTCCTCCCTCCTCCGGCGCCTCGAGCGGCCGGGCATGGAACGGGAGGAATCCCTCCCGATTCCCTCTCTCTGTCATCATCTCTCTGCCGAAACAGTGGACGAAGGGGGAAGAATTACCTAAGCTCGTTGATGGTGGTGGGTGGAGGGAAGGCTCCCTCCTCCCTCCCCATTTATAGCAGCGTGGGGAGGCCTTCTCTGCGCTTGAGAGAAGAGGGTGCCGCCCTCTTTGACCGGCGGAGCTGGGGAGCCGCCCGTGTGTGGTACGGCTGTGGCACCTCCCCCTCTTCCGGTCCAAGAAGACGGATCCTCACATGGTGAGGATCCGGGGCTCACATTCTCCCTCTTATAAAAATTTCGGCCTCGAAATTGATGTACTTCATATAACATTTAGAATCCAAAGCTTTGATCATAAGAATTATTATCTTTTTATTTACATATACTAAGATACAAATAGGTATGGATATTTCTTTTTCACTTCCTCCTCCAGCTCCCAAGTAGCTTCCCTCTCAGAATGGTTACTCCACTGAACCTTGACATAGGGAATGCTACGCCATCTTAAGACTTGGTCCTTGCGGTCCACAATACGCACAGGATGCTCTTCATATGTCAGATCATTCCTTAACTGCATGGGCTCAAACTGTATCACATGGCTGGGGTCAGAAATGTACTTTCTCAACCTAGATACATGAAATACATTGTGTACCCCAGAGAGCACTGGAGGTAATGCCAGGCTATAAGCCACCTCCCCTACTTTACTCAGAATCTCAAATGGCCCAATGTATCGTGGACTCAATTTACCTTTAATCCCAAATCTCATCACATTTTTGGTTGGTGATATCTTCAGAAAGACATGGTCTCCAACCTGAAATTCTAGCTCCCTTCTTCTCACATCTGCATAGCTCTTCTGTCGGCTCTGAGCTGTGCGGAGTCGTTCCTTAATCAACTGCACCTTCTCTACTGTCTGCCGAATCAGTTCAGGGCCCAACAATCTTCTCCCTCCCACATCATCCCAACATAAGGGGGATCTGCATTTTCTACCATACAAGGCCTCAAATGGAGCCATCTGGATACTGGCTTGGTAACTATTATTGTAAGCAAATTCCACTAAAGATAAGTGGTTGTCCCAAGCACCGCCCAAGTCCATCACACAGGCTCGCAACATGTCCTCCAGGGTCTGTATGGTCCTCTCAGACTGCCCATCTGTCTGAGGATGAAAGGTTGTGCTGAAGTTCAATTTGGTCCCCAGAGCCTATGAAGACTCTTCCAGAATTGGGACACAAACCTAGTATCCCGATCTGATACAATAGATACGGGGACACCATGAAGCCTCACAATTTGTTCAATATACATGTTGGCTAATCTCTCACTGGAAATCCCAACTCTGAATGGCAGGAAATGGGCTGACTTCGTCAATCTGTCTACAATGACCCACACCACATCATTGCTCCTAGGGGTCTTAGGCAGACCAGTCACGAAGTCCATAGTGATCTTCTCCCATTTCCATTGTGGAATCATCAGAGATTGAAGAGGTCCCGCAGGCCTTTGATGTTCAGCCTTCACTTGCTGACATACTAAACATTTGGCCACATACTGAGCAATCTCTCTTTTCATTCCCTTCCACCAAAAATTTTCTTTTAGGTCTCTGTACATCTTGGTGCCTCCTGGGTGCACTGTATAGGGAGAGTAGTGGGCCTCCCTCAGAATTTCTGCTCTTAGTTCCACCGCATTTGGCACACAGAGCCTGCCATCAAATCTCAGGGATCCATCCTCCATTATAGCAAATTCATTTTGAACCCCTGACTTCACAGCTTCTTTAATCTTTTGCAGGTCCAAGTCTTCTTTCTGGGAGGACTTGATCCTGTCTATCAGAGTGGTTGGAGTACAATGCTGCTACCAGCCCATCGGACCGCTGTACTCGCAATCCAACCTCCAACTTCTCAAGGTCCCTCCAGATGTGAGGCTGAGAAGTGATCATAGAAGCTAACTCCGAGGAGGACTTCCTACTCAAGGCATCAGCTACCACATTGGCCTTCCCTGGGTGATAGTGCAGGTTCAGGTCATAATCTTTTAGTAGCTCCATCCACCTCCTCTGTCTCAAATTTAACTCCTTCTGAGTGAAGATGTATTTCAGACTTTTGTGGTCTGTATACACATCACATGTCTCTCCATACAGATAATGCCGCCAAATCTTCAAGGCAAAAATCACGGTGGCCAACTCCAGGTCATGGGTAGGATAGTTTTGCTCGTATGGCTTTAACTGCCAGGAGGCATAGGCTATCACCTTCTCATTTTGCATCAAAACACATCCCAATCCCTTCCGAGAAGCATCCGTGAATAAGGTGAATCCTCCAGATCCTGACGGAAGGGCAAGGACGGGGGCTGATACTAGGCGTTGCTTCAGCTCCTGAAAACTTCTCTCACACTCCTCAGTCCAGTCAAACTTCGCTTGCTTTTGGGTCAAGCGAGTCAGGGGTAGAGCAATGCGAGAGAAACCTTCCACAAATCTGCGATAATATCCAGCCAGCCCTACGAAACTTCTTATTTTAGACACATTGGAAGGCCTACACCAGTTAACAACTGCCTCAATCTTCTTTGGATCCACAGATATGCCATCTTTAGATATTATATGACCCAAGAATGATACTTGGCTCAACCAGAAGTCACACTTCTGCAACTTGGCATAAAGCTTTTTCTCCCGAAGAGTTTGCAGAACAATCTTCAGGTGGTCCACATGCTCCTCCTGGCTTTTAGAATACACCAGGATGTCATCAATGAACACCACCACAAACTGGTCCAAGTATGGCTTAAAGATTCTGTTCATCAAGTCCATGAATGCTGCCGGGGCATTAGTCAACCCAAACGGCATCACCAAGAACTCGTAGTGGCCATACCTAGTCCTGAATGCTGTCTTAAGCACATCCCCAGCCTTGACCTTGAGTTGATGGTATCCTGACCGAAGATCAATCTTCGAGAATACCCGAGCTCCTTGGAGTTGATCAAATAGATCATCAATCCTTGGCAGAGGATACTTGTTCCGCACTGTTACCCTATTGATTTCTCGGTAATCAATGCAGAGCCAAGACTTCCATCTTTCTTTTTGACAAATAATACTGAGCACCCAAGGAGATACACTAGGTCTGATGAATCCCCAGTCAAGGAGTTCCTGCAATTGGCTCTTCAACTCTTTTAGCTCAGCTAGGGCCATACGGTACGGGGCCTTGGATATAGGTCCAATGCCAGGGGCCAAATCAATAGTGAACTCAACCTCCCGATCTGGGGGTAATTCGATCAAATCATCTGAAAATATATCAGGAAATTCCCGAGCCACTGGAATATCCTCCAACTTGACCACATCCTGCTGAAGATCTTTGACCACAGCAAGAAACCCTTGGCTATCCTTCTTTAAATACTTTGCGGCCTGTAGTGCTGACACGAACACCGAGGCCAGATGCTCCTGACTTCCAGTAAAACTGAATTTAGGTTGATTAGGAATTTTGAAGATCACCATCTTCCTGAAACAGTCTACTGAAGCATGATAGGAGGCCAACCAGTCCATCCAAGGATAACATCAAAGGATTTTAGTGGGAGGACGATTAGATCGGCCTTCAATCTCCTATCCCCCATGTTAATCAGGCAAGATCTGCATACTGAGTCTACCCTCATAATATCACCATTTGGGAGAGCAATGTGCAACTCCTGCTCTAGGGGAACGGGTGTCAAAATTCATCCTTGGCAGATATGTGCTAGATACAAATGAATGCGTGGCACCCGGATCTACTAAGAATTGAGCATAAGCATTGCCTACTTTAATTATACCTGGTCACAAAATTTAGTTTGTCTTAGATGTCATGAGGTTTAACAATACTTTTTTTTTTTTCATTCATGATCAATGCATCCCATTGCATATGAATGAAACAATCTTAAACGAGTACTTAAGTAACAGGCGTACCTGTCACAACAGAGTTGGAGCGGCAACATCCTGTTGTGTGAGAGCAAAGACCCTTCCCTGGGTCATAGGCTGCTACTGCTGGCCTCTACCCTGACCGCAGAGGCTGCTGATCCCTCCGAAGGGGACAAGTGGCCATCTTGTGACCCACCTGCCCACATATGAAGCAGGCACCAGCCGTCCCGCGGCACCACTTGCCCGGGTGGGAGTTT
This sequence comes from Calamus simplicifolius, assembly GCA_900491605.1. Lineage (NCBI taxonomy): Eukaryota > Viridiplantae > Streptophyta > Magnoliopsida > Arecales > Arecaceae > Calamus > Calamus simplicifolius. The sequence continues at coordinate 38,262 of UESW01001938.1, read as the reverse complement.
TCACATTGAGGGCAACGGTTTCCGTATTCTTCGGTCCTGAGGGGGCCTGATAAGGACCTTTCTTCTTGGCCTGACCTGAAGATTGGCCAGAAGGAGGCCCCTTTTTCTTCCTCTGCTGCTGCTCCCACTGCTTATGGACCACACCCATGTCCCTCTCAATCACCAGGGCCTTGTTCACCACAGCACTGAATGTGGAGAGTTCAAAGGCATTGACTGCTTGCATCAGTCTAGGCCTCAGTCCCTCGGTGAATTTGATGATCTTGGCTCTCTCAGTGGCGGCTATGTCTGGAGCAAACCGAGCCAACCGGGTAAACTCGGCTTCATATTGTGCCACAGAGAGGTTTCCTTGCTCCAGTTTGACAAACTCCGACTGCATCTGCCTCTGCACACTATTGGGGAAGTATTTCTCATAGAAGACTTCCTTAAACTCTCCCCAGGAAACATTCCGTCCATCCATTCGCTGCTCCACAAGTAGCCACCAATCATATGCCTCCCCTTGAAGGAGGTAGGTAGCGAATCTGATTCGCTCCTCCTCTTGGCTACCATGAGCTGCAAAGGCTTTCTCCATCTCCCTCATCCATTTTTTAGCATCGGCAGGGTTAGTAGATCCACAAAAGGGAGCAGGGGCCAAGCTCTTGAACTCAGCAAAGCTCTGGCCCCCTCCCCGCCAGGGCTGGGATGGAGCCGACTGAGCAGGCTGCGGAGCGGGAGAGGCAGGCCGAGCAGGCTGGATTTGCTGAATCTGTTGCTGCATGCTTGCATAGCCTGTGACATTCCCGCCAGAGCCTGAAGCAACTGGGCCTGAAATTGTGGTTGATCATTGTCAGCTAAATTAACGGAACCAGAGCCTTTGAAGCTTGCTGGCCTCCCTGCTGGCCCGAGTCACTAGCCTGGGAGTTCCCAATGGGCCGCAGACTCCTAGTGCGACGTGGCATTCTTAACTCCTGCCAGAGTTAGGTTCCAGTCAATATCCTTGTAAACCATAAAATTCAGGCTTTCAAAATATATTACTTAAAATTTTTAATAAAGTTATCACCCTCCCAATGTAATCCTAATGTTCTGCCTAGTGTCATATGGTGTTTGTCCCTAAGGTTAAAATGGCTCTGATACCACATAAGCTGTCACGCCCCAGACCCTATATTGGATCTAGAGGTGGCAACCGCCGCATGCCGGGCATGCAAGGCGTCCCGAAATATAACATTTAATACAAGAAGGGGTAATAATTATATTTCGTCCAATTTAAATGGTTCTTAATACAAACCATAATCATATGTTTTAGGCTACATGCCAAAATACATAATTCAATGGGTTACAACAAAGTACTGGATCTAAGTCATTCTGATAGCTGCTCCAACTACCCCATATCCCCATCTTCAGTTCTATGGCTCTGAAAAATATTGTGAGATTTAAATGAGCTCACACTCAATAAGTAAGCCAACTATAATGTAATATAATCACTTCATGCTTTTATAAACTAAATTTTTCCACAATAAACATCTGCCAAGCTTCCATATTTCAGATACATTTTACCATGTTATCAAAACATGCATCGTATGCTCAAAATAAATTTTGGAAGCAATTGCCATATATAGTATATCAAGAATATACAATTTCAGGATAAAACCACTGTACCACTATAAATAGGATGTAAAAATGTATTTTTATATCAATGTCCCATGGCCACATACTATGTACACAGAACACCCCCTTGGTGTAACACCCCCCCTCCGGTGTATCCTCCTAAATATCCCCTAGGAGTCAGGGTCCTGGAACCAGTGTCATGAACTCACATCCTGCCATATCCGGCTACAACACACCCCAAGAGTGTGTTCTCCATATACCCCCCTATGGAGATGGGTCCCGATGTTATGTGGCATAATATTGCCATATCCTGTCACAGCACACCTCCTGGGTGTGTGTGCTCCATATACCCCCCTATGGAGTTAGGTCCCGGTGCCAAGTGAGTCATGCAACATATCACATCATACCATATCATAGCGGACCATAGTGGGACATATCATCATATACACAAAGTATCATTTGCTAAATAGATGTATCGTTGCAAAAAATGCAATCCATATACTTTTCATAAAAACATGTCACATACACATGTATATTTATAAAACCTTTAACAATTTCAAAGTCATGCCAATTGATCAGTTGTCCACATAGATACCCAATTATTTACAAACTATAATAAATAATAAACTAATCATAGCAAAGGCTCATTTGCAAATAATAATACCATCCATTTTCTTATTTTTAAATAATGTAATATATAACAATATAACATTTAAATACATAATTTTATATTTTAATAATTTATGAAAATTATGATAAATGACTTACTTACCTCCCGGCGCTAATCCAAAGATGTAATTCGGCTATTTAAGCACCTGGGTACCTACAGCATCAATTTCCCAATTTTTTTGTCCCCAAAAGTAGCATATCAAAATAGCTTTTAGCTCTACCCAGTTTTAATCCCGGGGCCAACTTGGGGCTTGAATATCTCTCACTAAATAAGCCCAAATGGGAAAATAAAAATACCCCTAGAAACTAGAATCAACACTGATCCGGGCATATTTTTATTTTTTCATTTTTTGCTTAATACGGGGTTCAAATCGTGGCCCAAATGGCTCGCAAAATGGCCCAATAGGGCCCAAAAGGGGGGAACGGCCCAGCCGGCCCGCTCCCCCTTTCACCCTCCCCCGCCGCCCCTGTTTCGTCTGAAACAGGGGAGACAATGCCGGCGGCCAGAGCCACCGCCGGCTACCGGCTCGGAGCCGGCCGTCGCCGCGGCCACCTCCTATTCCCTCTATTTCTCCCTCTATTTCTCTCTCTTTCTTTCGTTGCCCGCCGCGGCCTTTACCCATGCCGGTGGCACGGCTGGCCATCACGGCCGGCCGGACCTCCACCGGACGCTGCCCCGGCGCCGATGGAGGCCGCCGACTGCAGTCCGGGCCCGGCGAGCCGACGGGCACTTCGCCTTGCCCGAACCAAGCCGCGGAGCGGCTTGGTTTCGCGATGAAGGGAGGGCCGCCCGGTGGCCCTCTGCTGCCCCACTCCGGCCGCCTCGAGCGGCCGGAGCCTTCTCCTCCTCCCTCCTCTGGCCGCCTCGAGCGGCCGGGCATGGGAACGGGAGGAATCCCTCCCGATTCCCTCTCTCTATCACCCATCTCTCTGCCAAAACAGTGGACGAAGGGGGAAGAATTACCTAAGCTCGTTGATGGTGGTGGGTGGAGGGGAAGGCTCCCTCCTCCCTCCCCATTTATAGCAGCGTGGGGAGGCCTTCTCTGCGCTTGAGAGAAGAGGGCGCCGCCCTCTTTGACCGGCGGAGCTGGGGAGCCGCCCGTGTGCGGTACGGCTGCGGCGCCTCCCCCTCCTCCGGTCCAAGAAGATGGATCCTCACATGGTAAGGATCCGGGGCTCACAATCACTGAGGTGGAGAACGACTGTCTCACTAGGCCTGTTTCCTCTGAGGAGATTCAGGAGGCTTTATGGAATCTTGGTCCTGATAAGCCCCAGGACCTGATGGGTTTTCCCCCTTCTTCTTTCGTCACTACTGGGCTATTGTGGGACAGGATGTTCTGCAGGCCATCCAGCTTATTTTTCGGGCCAACTCCCTTCCCCCTGACTGGAATCGAACTCTTATAGCCTTGATTCCAAAACGGCCGGATGCTTCCAAGCCTCAGCATTTCCATCCTATCAGTCTTTGTACCACCCTATACAAGATTTGCGCTTGCCTCTTTGTTTCTCGGTTGAGAGTGGTTATTCCTCGTATTATTTCTCCTGAGCAGGGGGCTTTTCTCAGGTGTCGGTGCATTTCTGATAATGTCCTCTTAGCCCAAGAGGTGATGCATGACCTCCACAGAGCGCCTTCTCGTCACTGCTTGATGGCTATAAAGATGGACATGGAAAGAGCTTATGATAGAGTAAGCTGGGAGTTCCTTTACAGAGCTCTTCAGGAGTTTGGATTTGTTGAGTCTTTTATTGCCTAGATTAGGGCATGTATTCAGCGGCCGTCCTTTTCTATCATTATTAATGGCGGCCAGACGGACTACTTCCACTCTGCTGTTGGTCTCAGGCATGGCTGCCCCCTCTCACCTTTCCTGTTCATTCTTTCAGCTGATGCTCTTTCTAGGGCTCTACATCAAGCTCATCAGGCCTCTACTATTGTTCCCTATAGTGTGGGTCTCCAAGGCCCTCGCTATCTCACCTGCTATTTGCTGACGATTGTATTCTGTTGGGGAGGGCCACTGTCAGCAATGCTACAGCTTTTGCTTCAGTGATTCAATCTTACTGCAGGGCTTCTGGACAGAAAGTTAATCTAGATAAATCCATAATTTGCTTTAGTCCAAAGACCAACCCTTCTTGAGGTAGACCATTAAGCGAATATTGGGGATCTCTACTCAGGCTAATCGGCTATCTTATCTGGGTATTCCTATCATGGGGAGACGGCCGCGGTATTCTGATTTCCTTGATCTTGAGCGCCGAGTCCGCGCTCGTTTGGATTGGTGGCAGGTCACTGGGTTATCTATGATGGCCAGGTTCACCCTTATTCGTTCTGTGCTCACCTCTCTTCCTATCTACATTCTATCTAATGCAGCCATTCCGATGACTTGCTTGAGACGGATGAAGAGATGGTTCAGAGACTTCCTTTGGGGATCTATGCAGGATGGTCATGGTATTCACCTGATGGCTTGAGATATTGTTTATATGCCGATTTCTGAAGGAGGACTTAGGATCCAGTCCCTCATTGTAAGGAAGGAAGCATTGACTGCTAGGCACGCTATGAGATTCCTTCTTGATCCAGACTGTTTATGGAGCTCGTTTATGCGTGCAAAGTATGGTGATTGAACCTCTTATATGCCTCCCCAGTCTACTCGTGCCTACTCTTTTTCTGGAAAGAGGTGTGTCATCATGCTCCGACTATGCTATCTCGTGTCTCCTGGATGATTGGAGATGGAGCTTCTGTTGATGTGCTTAGGGATACGTGGTTGGCTGACCTTCCATTGTCCCGATGGCCTACCTTTGTGAGCTCTGACATTACCAGTGGCATGAGAGTTACTGACTTAATCGCTCAGGATCGGACAGTCTGGCATACCTTCCGTGTTGCTGCTCTCTTTGGGGTGGAGCTATCCCGGCGCATTCTTTCCATCCCTCTAATAGCGAACTATGCATCGAACATCAGACTATGGAACAGATCCTTCATGTCTCGTGCTCCGGTTAGGGATCTTATACAGGAGTACAGGCCACAGTCTAGGCAAATGCTGCATGTCTCTTGGATCTGGAAGCTTTCCATTCACCATAGAGTGCGGCTGTTCATTTGGAAGCTGGCTTAGGACTGCCTTCCCACTAGCTCTCTACTCTTGCGTAGGGGTATGTTGATCCAACCTACGTGCCCTTTATGCGGGCTGGAGGAGAAGACTGTGGATCATGCTATTTTTACTTGTGATAGAGTCAGAAGGGTCTGGCAGATAGCTGGTTATCAGTCCTGGGGTGATAGCAGTGGCCCTTCTCGTACTTCTTTTATGAGGGTGATTCGACAGGACGAGCGGAGGGGCACCCGTTGGCTGTGCTCTATGGCTTTTTATATTGCTCATGAGGTCTGGCTATCTCGGAATAGGCATATTTTTTTAGATGTGAGGGACCCTCCCCACAAGATTCTTAGGACAGCTCTGTCCCTCTCTGCTGAGTACATACTCCACCAGTCATGCATTGATGATGATAAACCTAGCATATGGGATTCCCTTGCTGCTTCGGCAGTGCACCGACGTATGGTCTTTATCTTCTGGAACTCCCTCCACTAGGGTCTATCAAAATCAACTTTGATGGCAGTGTTCAAAGCCGTCTGGCTGGTTCGGCTTTTGTGATTCGTGGATCGGATGGGGCGATGATTGCGGCTGATGGTTTTGGTTCTCTTGACCTGTCAGTGCCGCTAGCTGGGTTATATGGCGTGGGCTGGCATATCTTATGCTATCTGCACTCTGGGCATGCGCCGTCTTATTATCGAGGGGGACTCTATCATTGTGGTGCGCTGGATCCAACAGGACTCCGGCGACCCTCTGCCTAATAACCCTTTGTTATGCGACATCAGGATGATGTTACAGCAAGCCTATAGTGTCCAGGTTCAGCGTATTTACCGCGAAGCCAATTCAGTGACTGACTGGGTTGCTTTCCAGGTTGCCCATCATTCTGGTTCGTGGCTCTGGAGGCCGGGTGTTTTATGTCCTACGGTCCTATCTCAGATTTTGTACTCTGATATGTCGGGCTTGACTCACGCTAGATTGGTGTGATCACTCGTTTGTAACAAAAAAAGAAAGCCTTATTGGACGAGGAATGCACCCGTAATTGTATTTTTACCAATAAAATATAAATTTATTTTAAAATAACTACCAATAGATTAATTTAGTCTTCTTTTATTTTTTTAAAGGAAAAAAATATTAAGGGCTCATATCTTTAACGTTCTTTATATATAAATCCGCAGCGAATAGGAAAGGGTAAAACCGGAATGCTAGATGTTGCCATCCAACAGCTAATGGCCTTTAGATTCCCTCCGCATTTCTCTCGGTTTCCAACACATAATCCAGGTAAGAGTGCCCGACGACCGAACCGACTATTGAGGGAGAGCAAATCTATTTAAGATGGTCGTTGGGATGGAGAGCGGTGTCGAGATCGTCTTTTCTCTCTCTCTCTCACGCTTTGTTGGGCTTGGCTGAGGCTATCAATCCCATCCTTTCGGGGCATTGTTTGTTCTCTTTGATAGGCAAGATAGTCATCGGTCTCGTCTTTTCTCTCCTTAATCTCTTTTTTCTTTTTTTCTTTTCTTTTGGCTCGATCGGTTTGCCTTCATTGTTATAGAAGATATCAACGAAAGCTTTGATCTTTGAGAGGGCATTGTAAGGGTTCTTCGTGGATAGTTCGATTGTTTGTTGTTTGTTGGCTGTTTGATATCTGTTTTTGTTTCGTTTTGTTGCAGATTGCATTTTAGATTCTGAGTTTCAACCCCTTCGAAATATCTCTCATTTTGTTGCATTGGGTTTTGATGATTCCTTTTTTATAACGAGACGAGTTGAGGGTTTCGAAAGGGTTTTGCCGCTTTCCCTATTTGATTATTTTTCTGGATTTCAAAGTGTTTCTTGCCTTATAGGAAATCCATGATTAAGGTATTTGGGTATTGTTTTTGGATTTCAGGCAACTTAGGGTTTAGTTTCACCGCTCTGCATTAGTTATTCTCTCTAATTGTAGTTAGTTTTTTCAAGATTTTGGAGATCTCTAGAGTTCATCGGATAGCTCTGATTAACATGTTACATGGAGTTTTTCTTTGTGCAAGTTTTCTATTGTACCAAGTTTTTTTGTTTCAGACTTATTCTTTCTTTTTTGTCCATGCAATGTCTTAAATCTGAACATGATTAGAACTATCTTTTTTGTATGACTATTTTTAGCCGTACATTTTCCTTGTCTCTTTCATTGCAATATTTGAAGGTTTCAAATTTTGTCTGCATTAGTTATCCAGAACTAACTAATTTGACAACTTTTTCAAGTTCTTAGGTTGCATTTAATGCATCATCATCAATCTTGAATGGTAATATGGATTACCTACAAAATAGATTACCATTTGATAGATTACCAATAAGGTTGATTCCTATGTTTGATATATACGGTACTGCTATAGTAATATTGATGACTATGTTTAGTATTACAAACAGATTATCAGTCATATAACATCAAATTTCTAAAATACTCTTAAATTAAATTTATTAAAAATTTATATATTATTATATATTTGATTTGAAAAAATTATATTGATAAATAATAATGTTTAAAAAAATTATATTTATAAATGATATTCAAAGTGGCCGATGAGGATGCCGAAGGCCACCGATTGAGAGAAGTTTTCGACGTCTAAATATGGTCAGAAGCAATTTTGTTAGAAAAAATATATCAGATTACATAATGTGAATAATCATCTAATCTACGTAATGTGGATAACCATCCCTCCCTAAGATAATTTGGATTATCTCTCAAGATATATTGGCATTCAAAACATATACCTAATATAGTTATTTGGTGGGTCCCATTTAAATTATCGGTAACCGGCTATGAAACACAACCTTAATGTATTCTATGTGCAATATCTTAGGCTCTCAATTTTTTTTTTCGATGAATTATATAGAGTTTATACGTTGTTCTTTTGTCTATGAATCTTGATTGCATTGCTGTCATGAAGTGAAAAATTATTTTTAGTATATACAGGATTTACGTGGTGGTAGAAGAGTTTTTATTTATTTATTTCTTTTATTGTTCTTCCCCCTCTCATCCCCTCCTTTGTGTGTGTTCACGTTAGGGTTGTGCATGTGCACATGTGCATAAGATTTATATGGCCCATGTGGATATGATTGATTTATCATTTATTTATTCTAAATGATAATTATGATATCTGATTTTATCAGATATTTAAATTTAAATGATAATGATGGTTTAATAAAGCTAATTTCCTATTGGTTTATCTTTGGGAAGTTGTTATCTGATAACCTCTCTTTAATGGAAAGAAAAATTGATCGTATTATCAGATTGGTCCTCTCTCTATATATATATATATATATATATATATATATATATATATATATATATATATATATATAGTCTGTTTGACCATCAAAACAGATAAGGAAGAGAATTAGGAAAGAGAAAGAAACTCAATATGTCATTAACACATACGCAGCTTCTCGTTCCTCGTCAACGAAGAACGAATATCAATGGATCAAGGTACGCATTCTTGATTTATGTTTTCATGTAAAAATCATTTATTCTAAGATCTTGGCCATTATGTTTATTAAAGAAGATCCTTTAATGGATCTTACATGTGGTATCAGAGCCTTGATAGAAGAATTTATGATTTTTTATTATAAATCTATGTTTGACGATTCTTATTTATATATATATAAGAATAAAATAATTAAATTTTTATTGCTTGAATGTCTCCTTTCCTTTATCATAAGTAAGACCCCCTCCATGCTTGAATCAATGAAGCCCTGTTTCACGTGTCTTTCTTTTTCTTTATTTTTTCCTAAGATCTTCATGGAAGTCTGGATCTCGTTAACACAGCGTAAGCCATGTTCAACCACCCAGCCGCATGAAAGAAGGAAGGGGTGCGTGAAGTTAAGGAATCCACCCGTCTTTCTTTCATGAAATTCCAACCAAATCCCTTTTCTTACGTGGACTTTGTGGACTCACGAAGACTCTTTAATTACGTGAAATCCCAACAAAATCCAACTAAATTAATCGTGGGATTTCGACCATGGGATTCCAGCAAAAAGATGGTGAAGAGGGAAGGGCGGTGGAGAGGGATTCCAACATTAAAGGCGGTGGAGGGGAAAGGGGAAGGGGGGGTCTTGCGTACCGTGGGATTTCTTCTTTTGATTATCTCAAGCAATCGTCTCATCTTCCTTTCGTTCCATAAAGCCAGGGATTCCGATAATGGATTTAAAAAAAAAAGAAACCTTTCCATGAAGAATCTCTCTTCACAAGAGACATACTATAAAAGGAGACGTCTCCCGTGCATGAAGGGAGACGAATGGAACGCGTCTTGGGGAAGGGGATTCAAGAAAAAATAAAATAAAATAAAATAAAGGTTAGCTGGTTTGAACCTCGGACCAACAGATTTAAGGATAAGGATGTTACTATTCCATCAGTTTAATCTTAACAACAAAAGATGAAAGCCCAGGATATTTCTTTGTCAAGAAGATTCTCCTAAAAATTATGTTTTACTCTCTAATATTTATAAGATTAATGTTTTGAAAAATATTACAATAAAATTATGTGGGTACCTTAAGTCTTTTATATTCACGCATGATATTATCATTAATTAAATTTGATGTCTATATTATGTGATTTGTTAGTCACCAAAGTGGCCAAATTTGAAAGTTTATAGGTATCAAATTTAATTAAATAATTTAATTACTCATAATTATGTGATGCTTATAAATGAATGACATAATTGTTTAATTGTTATGAGTATATTGAAGTTCATTGATTATAAATATTTAAGGGTCGCCCAAAGGTTGACTAGTCATTTTATAATCTATGGTCATGATGTGGTTAATTAATGTGCTTGATTAGGTATGTCTAGCCTATCTAAAGATAGCAAACATATCTAATTTGAGTATATATAATTACCAAATATGTAAAATTAAAATTAAGCATCAATTATGTTTATTGTTGTATATTGTTGTATCACTCAAAGGAGAACTTCAATATGCACTTATTGTTTACTTGATGGAATATGAATAATATTACTCAAAGCATTAATATGTGAGCATATTTTCTATATTTGCAGCAACTATTCCTGTTTCTCTTCATTCGCAATCTATGTCTGTTCAAACTTTTAATGGGCTTAATTTCTCTGAATGGCATGAACAAGTTCAGTTTTATTTTGGTGTTTTGGATCTTGATTTGGCACTTATAAATGAGAAACCCACTACTCTTACTGACTCTAGCAGTGCTGAACAGAGGTCTTTTCATAAGTCTTGGGAAAGATCAAACAGACTTAGTCTGATGTTCATGCGAATGACTGTAGCAAACAATATCAAGTCCACAATTCTTGCTACTGAAAGTGCTAAGGAATTTATGAAGTTTGTGGAAGCACGTTCCCAATCTGACTTTGCTGATAAGTTACTTGTTGGGACATTGATGAGTACTTTAACCAACATTAAGTTTGATGGTTCTTATACTATGCATGAGCATGTTGTTGAAATAACAAACATAGCAGCAAGACTAAAGACTATGGGATTGAAAGTGAATGAGAATTTTCTTATGCAATTCATTATCAATTCCTTGCCTTCTGAGTATGGTCCATTTCACATGAGTTATAACACTATGAAGGATAAGTGGAATGTGAATGAACTATAAAGTATGCTCATTCAAGAGGAAGCAAGAATTAAGAAACATGAAAATCATTCTATTAATCTCATGGGTCAGCAAGGAGCTGGAAAGAAATCAAAGAAAGATAAGAAAGGAAAGAGCAAGCAACGACCACTAAAGATAAATGGGTCATCAGCTCAAATCCACAAGAAGGAACAAAAGGATGATAAGTGTCACTTTTGCAAAAAGCATGGACACTATTAGAAAGATTGCCTGAAACGTAAGGCGTGGTTCGAAAAGAAAGGTAAGCCTACAGCTTTTGTATGTTTCGAATCAAACATAACAGAAGTTCCTTATAATACTTGGTGGATTGATACTGGTTGTACTACTCATATTTCTAATATGATGTAGGGATTCCTTACGATCCAAACCATAAACCCAAATGAAAACTTTATCTCAATGGGAAACAAAGTCAAAGCTCCAATTGAAGCTGTTGGAACTTATTGTTTAATTCTAGACACTACATCATTTAGACCTTTTCCAAACACTTTATGTCCCTTCTATTTCTCGTAATTTAGTTTCTTTATCCAAACTAGACTCAGTTGGATATTCTTTTAAATTTGGAAATGGATGTTTCAATTTGTTTAAACACAATCATCTTATTGGTTCTGGTATTCTTTCTGATGGTTTGTACAAATTTAAGCTTGATAATCTTTTTGCTGAAACATTGTTGACCTGATCTTGGGATTTGTGTGGATTGTATTAAAGAAAAACACATAAAACAGACAATCAAGAAAAGTTCCACAAGAAGTAAACAGCTCCTTGAAATTATACACACCGATATATGTGGGCCTTTTGATGTTCCATCTTTTGGTGGAGAAAAATATTTTATCACCTTTATTGATGATTTTTTACGTTATGGCTATGTCTATTTGTTGCATAAAAAATCTCAATCGGTAAATGCTCTAGAAGTGTTTATCAATGAGGTTGAAAGACAACTAGACAGAAAAGTGAAAATTGTTAGGTCTAACAGAGGTGGTGAATATTATGGAAAGTATGATGAATCTGGACAATGCCCTGGTCCATTTGCCAAATTCCTTGAAAAGCATGGCATATGTACTCAATACACAATGCCTGGAACACCAGAACAAAATGGTGTTGCAGAAAGGCGTAATCGAACTCTAATGGATATGGTTAGGAGTATGTTAAGCAATTCATCATTACCCTCATTATTGTGGATGCATGCTTTAAAGATCGATATGTATTTGCTAAATAGGGTTCCTAGTGAGGCAGTTCCAAAGACTTCTTTTGAACTGTGGACAGGAAGGAAACCTATTTTGAGGCATTTGCATGTTTGGGGTTGCCCGGCGGAAGTAAGGATTTACAATCCACATGAAAAGAAGTTGAACTCAAGAACAACCAGTAGTTTCTTCATTGGTTATCCAGAAAGATCAAAAGGGTATAAATTTTATTGTCCAAACCATAATACAAGAATTGTTGAATCTGGAAATGCAAGGTTCATTGAGAATAATGAAATTAGTGGGAGTTTGGAACCACATAAAGTGAAAATCCAAGAAGTTAAGGTGCAAGTTTCTTCACCTATAACTTCTTCTCAAGTTGTTGTTCCTAGAGTTGTTGAACCTTTTAATAACTTTCAAGAACAACAAATTAATGATCAAACACCACAGAATGATGTTATTACTAATGAACTTGCAATAAATGAACCCAATGAAGTAGCATTAAGAAGGTCTCAACGACAAAGAAGAACTGCTATTTCTGATGATTATGTAGTTTATCTACAAGAATCAGATTTTGATTTGGGTATTAATGATGATCCAGTTTCTTTTTTACAAGCCATGCAAAGTGCTAATTCATTTAAATGGTTAGATGCCATGCAAGATGAGTTAAAATCAATGGATTACAATGCAGTCTGGGATCTTGTTGAATTGCCTGAAGGTTGTAAAAGGGTTGGGTGTAAATGGGTCTTTAATACCAAACACGACTCAAATGGCAATATTGAACGTTGTAAAGCCAGACTTGTTGCCAAAGGTTTTACTCAAAAGTGTGGCATTGACTACATAAAGACCTTTTCTCCAGTCTCTAAGAAAGACTCATTTAGAATTATTATGGCACTAGTAGCTCATTATGATTTAGAGTTGCATCAAATGGATGTAAAAACTGCCTTTCTAAATGAGAGTTTGAATGAAGAGGTTTATATGAACCAACCTGAAGGCTTTTTATTTGAAGGAAAGGAACACATGGTGTATAAACTGAAGAAGTCAATATACAGACTTAAGCAAGCTTCCCGACAATGGTATCTTAAGTTCAATGATACCATTACATCCTTTGGATTTAAAGAAAACACTGTTGATCGGTGTATATATCTGAAGGTCAGTGGGAGCAAAATCATATTTTGATTCTGTATGTTGATGATATCTTGCTAGCTACTAATGACCTTGGCCTATTGTATGAGACCAAGAATTTTCTCTGTAAGAACTTTGAAATGAAAGATATGGGTGAGGCATCCTATGTAATTGGAATCGAAATATTTCATGATAGATCATAAGGAATGTTAGGTTTGTCTTAGAAGGCATATATTAATAAAGTTATTGAGAAATTCAACATGAACAAATGCTCTACAAGTGTTGTTCCAATTCAGAAGGGAGATAAATTCAGCCTTATGCAATGTACAAAGAATGAATTGGAACGCAAACAAATGGAAGAAATACCTTATGCATCAATTGTTGGTAGCTTGATGTATCCTCAGACATGTACCAGGCCAGACATCAGTTTTGTTGTTGGAATGCTAGGCAGATATCAAAGTAATCCAGGAATAGATCATTGGAGAGCGGCAAAGAAGGTACTAAGGTATTTGCAAGGAACAAAGGATCACATGCTTACCTACAGAAGATCTAATGATCTTGAGGTCAAGGGATATTCGAACTCAGATTTTGTTGGATGTGTTGATACTAGAAAGTCCACATTTGGCTATTTGTTCCTTTTAGCTAAAGGAGCGATCTTATGGAAAAGTGCGAAGCAGTCTATCATTGCTGCATCTACTATAGAAGCTGAGTTTGTGGCATGCTTTAAGGCCACAATTCATGGTTTATGGCTACGAAATTTTATTTCAGGACTTGGGGTTGTCGACAGTATTGCCAAGCCGCTGAAAATTTATTGTGATAATTTCGTAGCAGTCTTCTTTTCTAAAAACGACAAGTATTCAAAGGGTGCTAAATATATGGAATTGAAATACTTTGCTGTTAAAGAAGAAGTTCAGAAACAAAGAGTGTCAATTGAACATATTAGCACCAATCTCATGATTGCAGATCCGCTGACTAAAGGGTTGCTGCCAAAGACATTTCATGAACATATCGAAAGAATGGGCATTATTGAAAACCATTGGTGATGTTATGTTTAAAGCTTTAAGTTTCTTATGTATTTGACAATCTGAGCTCAATTAATTATTGTTTCTGATTCACTTATGGATCCTGTTTACTTATGCTAGTATATATACATAAATGAATTATGAAAATGTTAACAGGATTTGTCTTTGATAAAGACATTATTGTTAGACCTTATTGCAATTCCCATTATAGGTCATGTTAAGTATAGAACTAGTAATGTGATACATGGAAGGGAGTACGTCAAAATAATAGCATACAACCGCCATGATCCTTATTAGTTTTTGCTTAATGATGATTTCATGTTTGACCAATATTATGAAGGATTTTAGCTTTTGTTATGAGCATTATGATTGATTATTAAACCATTATGTTTAATATTTCACATGAGCCAAGTGGGAGAATGTTAGCATTTCCTTTTATGTGGCCCACGTGGATATATGATTGATTTATCATTTATTTATTCTAAATGATAATTATGATATCTGATTTTATCAGATATTTAAATTTAAGTGATAATAATGGTTTAATAAAGCTAATTTCCTATTGGTTTATCTTTGGAAAGTTGTTATCTGATAACCTCTCTTTAATGGAAAGAGAAATTGATCGTATTATCATATTTGTCCTCTCTCTCCTATATATAGTCTATTTGACCATCAAAATAGATAAGAAAGAGAATTAGGAAAGAGGAAGAAACTTAATCTGTCATCAACACATACGCAGCTTCTCGTTCCTCATCAACGAAGAACGAATATCAATGGATCAAGGTACGTATTCTTGATTTATGTTTTCATGTAAAATCATTTATTCTAAGATCTTGGCCATTATGTTTATTAAAGAAGATCCTTTAATGGATCTTACATATGTGTGTTTTGACTTATTTTTTAAAGAAGAAAGATACAATGTTATTGCTATTATTTCATTGATCTATACTAATGCTCAGGTAATTACAGATATGGCATCCTCAACTCAACTCCTGCTCCTTCCCCAAGCCCAGAAGTGGTATATGTTGATCTTTTCTACCTCGCCGAGTTCTTTCTTATAATTTTATCTCTTTTCCATGGCATGAATTTTGTCATTTGTTTTGCAGGTTGGCAAGGGAATTTATTCGTCAGTATTACACAATTTTTCAGCGACGCCCAGATATTGTTCACAAATTTTATCATGAGTCCAGCACTATAAGTCATCTAGATTCCAGTGGAGCAATGATTTCTATCACGACAATAGAGGTTTGTTTTTAAGAACAAAATAATTTCTTATTTTTTATTTACTTTTTCACAAGACATTGAATTTTATGACATTTATTAAAGAACTTGCTTAAGTATCTTCAGATAAACCACAGGTGAAATTTGTACTAGGGATGAAAGCTTGATTCAAATAATATATTTTAGTGTCTTGTTGAGTAAATTTTTAAGCAGTTTATATTGACTTCTAGATTATTTTCAGTTGCTGTAATATTTTAAACCTGGCTTGTACTCTTGGGCCGTCTGTTCTTCTAGTTTTGTACTGAGCTATGGTTTGAAAATAATTATTGTTTTTTACTCTTACCTGCATTTTTTTTCCTATGCCCTTTTTTTTTTTGGTACAGTTGGGTGATCACACCAATCTAGGATGACTCAAACCCAATCTATCAGCATACAAAAGTTGGGAAAGGATAAGAGGGCAGCGATCCCCGGGCTGCCACTATCAGAAGCCTGAATGGTCAGCCATCCTAGCGGCAATCCAATCAGCCACTGAGTTGGCTTCCCGGAAGGTGTGACAGATCTGGATACTGTGAACCCCCTGGAGGAGAGAGCGAATTTCTGATATCAAAGGGTTGGATGGTAGGTGATTGCTATGATCTTGACGGAGCCACCGAATCACAGTAAGAGCATCTCCCTCAATGATAATACGATGGGCACCAAGGCTACGAATAGCACAGGACACCCCAGCCTAAGCCGCATAAAGCTCTGCTAGCGGCACTAAAGAATCCAGGAAACTAAATCCACCAGCAGACAGCAGAGCTTCATCAGATCTACGAATGACATAACCTTATCCGGCAGCTCTACCACGAATACTCCCATCAAAATTAATTTTGACAAACCCTGGAGGAGGGGGTTCTCAAGAAATAAAGACCGTACGCCGGTGCACTGCCGAGGCAGCATGGGAACCCCAGGGGCCAGGGCTATCACCATAACCAACCAAACGCTGGGAAGTGTATTCAGAAGATAAAGACAAAGCAACCCTCACCACCCTATGCGACGGGGCAGACTCATCAGTAAAACAATCCGGTTCCGGGATAACCAGATTTGATAAGCAATATAAGCCCTCATCGAACCCTGCTTACTGCAGCCTCTCCTAACATCCTGCCTGATCAAATCAAGAAAGGATAGATGATAAGAAGAGGAGGTAACATCCCACGGCCGATCGCCAACAAGCTCCCAAATATAGGTCGCTCTGAGACAAGTGAAGATGGCGTGATCCACTGACTCCTCATCACTGCCATATAACGGACACAAGGGCTGAATCCCGAGACCACGTTTAGAAAGCATGGAACATGTAGGAAGACAATTCCGTGCAATCTTCCATAGGAACAGACGAACCCTGGGATGAATGGGAAAACGCCAGATCCAATCCATATCAACCAACGGCTGGGCTAGAGCTCTGTAAATCTGGAGAAGGTCCCTGATAGGAGCACGCGGCAGACAGGACCGCCTCCAAACCCAAAAATCGAGGGACTGACCCGGAGAAAGAGGGATAGAGACTATGCGATGCAGAAGCTCCTCCCCAAAGAAGCGTGCCAGCAAAGGGATAGACCATAAGGAATGATCATGTACCGTAAGGTCACTAACATGCATACCCGTAGGAATAGTAGTGCAAACAAAGTAGGCCACCGAGACAAAGGGAGGTCAGCAATCCATGAGTCATAAACAACATCCACGGATGTCCATTACCAATAATCCAGGATATGCTGTGAAGAATCACTGGAGCATGGCTGCAAACCTCTTTCCAGAAGAAAGAGTGTTCTCGGGCTGGTTGCAGATTAGTGGAAGAAGTCCAGTCCCCATACTTGGCATGCATAAATGAACTCCACAAACAGTGCGGATCAAGCAAAAAACGAGTGGCATGCCTAGCGATCAACGCCTCCCTCCGAACAGTAAGGGATTGAATCCCAAGCCCTCCCTCCGAGATCGGCAAGCAGACAGAATCCCAGGCTAAAAGATGAACAGCATGGCAATCCTGAGATGACCCCCAGAGAAAGTCCCTGAAGTATCGCTCAATCTTCCTCAAACAAGTCAAAGGGACAGTAGTATTGCATAACAAATAGAGAGGAGAGAAGTGAGAACCGATCGAATAAGAGTAATCCTCGCCATCATAGATAGCCCAGTGACCTGCCACCCCTCTAGCCGATCATGGATCCTTATCACAAGATTACTAAAGTCCGAGATCATGGGCCTTCGACCAGTAATAGGAATCCCTAAATAAGAGAGCCACTCCGACTGCATAGAAATGCCCATAATCTGCATAATGGACTCCTTGCGAGAAGGAGTCACCCTCGAACTAAAGCAAATCACTGACTTGGTGATATTAACTTCTGGCCAGAAGCAAGACAGTAATTCTGGAGAATAGACGCAAACCTGGACGCGTTGGCCACAGAAGCCCGACCCAGGAAGATGCAGTCATCAGCAAACAGCAAGTGGGAAATCGAGGGCCCAAGGGGGCCAGCCCGGTAAGGGTCAAGAGCATAGTCCCACTGAGCCTGACGAAGAGCCCGAGAAAGAGCATCTGCCGTGAGGACAAACATAAATGGGGATAGAGGGCATCCTTGTCTCAGCCCAACCTCAGAATGGAAATAAGCAATACAGTCTCCATTGATCAAGATGGAGAAAGACGGGCGTTGAATACAGGCCATGATCCAATCAATAAATAGCTTCTGGAACCCAAACTCCTGAAGAGAGCGATATAGAAAATCCCAACTAACTCTGTCATAAGCTCTTTCCATATCCAGCTTTATGGCCATGAGCCCCTAACTCCCTGAAGCTCGACGAAGGTCATGCATGAACTCCTGAGCTAAGTAAAGCATTATCAGTGATACTACGCCCTCTGAGAAAAGTGCCCTGCTCCGAAGAAATAAGGCAAGGGATAACCCAGCGAAGCTTAGTAACCAGGAGGCGAGCGCACACCTTATATAAGGTGGTACACAAACTGATAGGCCGAAATATTGAGGGCTGGAAGCATCTGGTCTCTTAGGAATCAAGGTAATGAAGGTTCGATTCCACTCAGAGGGATAGATTTGAAATGAAAAACAAGCTGGATCGCCTGCACTAAATCCTCCCCCAGGATATCCCAATAGTGACGAAAGAAAAACGGAGGAAAACCATCCGGTCCAGGGGCCTTATCAGCACCTAGCTCCCACAAAGCCAGCCGAATATCCTCCGATGTAATAGGCCGAGTAAGAGACGTTCTCAGCTTAGAAACTCTATTGGGAGACAGAATAGGGTGAACAGGGACCCAACCCAGGTTGCTCAGTCCACCTACTATGAAAGAAGTTAAGGAACTGAGCACTAATCACATGATCATCCACCTGGAGCTGGCCCTCATCATCAGTTATATGCCTAATGCGGTTCCTCGCCCTGCGTTTTTGAGTGGCCTGATGGAAAAATCTGGTGTTACAGTCCCCCTCCTGAATCCACTGGATACGGGACCGCTGTCGCCAAAAGGTCTCTGCTGCAGCAGAAGAGAGTGGTGGAGAGCCAAACTCGATCGCAGGGACGAAAGGTCCTCACTGAAAGAGAACCCTCCAGGTCCTCTTTAGCCTGAAGAGAATAGATAGAGACTCAACCTGCTCCACCTGTCTGTAATATCCCCAACCTCCATCTATGCCATCTAGAGAGGCGACGTCTAGCAATGTAGCCGTCTGGAGAGCCGATAAATGGCATTACCTCTAACTGGTAACTGCCAGACCTGAGAATGATGGAGCGAGCAGCAGATATGAGGTCCAAAACTTCTCGAATCTGAACTGCCTATGCCGCTGAATAGGGATATCAGTAGAAATAAGAAGAGGACAGTGGTCAGAGGCAATTCTAGGCAAGTGAGTGACAGTAGCAGAGGGATAAAGCTGGAGCCAGCTAGAAGAGGCCAAGGCCCTGTCCAATCTTTCCCAGACTCTAGCTGATCCCTGCCGGTTGTTGCACCAAGTAAACTGCGGACCTGATAACCCAATCCAACAGACCAGCGAAAAATAAAGTCCCTGAACTCAGCCGGCCCGCAGCTCCATGGGAAGCCCTGCCACCTTCTTTTCTGCAGCTCCCAAAATACAGTTGAAATCTCCAGCAATGAGGGAGGGAAACCCCTGGTCAAGAAGAGACTGAATCTCAGACCAAGCACCCGACACTCCCGGAGATCAGTACTGGCATAAACTCCCAAAAGGAGCCAAGGGGACGCACTGCCCTCAGAAATGACCAGCGCAACCTGCTGACCATAGCTATGGAAAGCATCCACCCTGTTGGCCCAGATGACAACCCAAGAGGGGGAGGGGGGGTGAATTGGGTTCTTTAAAAATTTAGCCTCTTGAAAAATTGTTTGCTTAAGATGAATGAAAACAAATGCAATGTACATACAAAGTACAACGAATAAAATAGAGATAGAGATAGAGTCAATGGAAGCACGGCAAACACAAAGATTTTATAGTGGTTCGGTGTATCCAACACCTACGTCCACTCCCAAGATCCTACTTGGGTCCACACTATAATCACCTCGATTACAACCGAGTTGTTTTACAAGTTCACAACTCAAACTTGTTGTTTTACCCGAGATCACAACGAACCCAGCCGGTTTTTTGGGCTCACCAGCACACAACCCAAGACTCAAGCAAAACTAGCTTGACCCGAGGTTAACAACCTCCACTAGTTCAATCCCCTTTGATTGAACTAGGCACAAACAAGAATAAGAATGTTTTACAAATTTTCACAGCTCCTTAATGAGCAAATATTCAAAGAAAAGTAAATAGGTTTAGAAAAGCATGGTTTGAAGTTGTTTGGCTTTGAGCTTTTCTTCTTTTCTTCTTTTCCTCTTCTCCTTGCTGGGTTGAATCAAGCCTCAGCTCCGATTCTTCACAGTAGATGCAGTTGAGAAGATTGAAAAGTTGGTCTCTTTCTTCTAGTTGAGAATCCTCCGATTTTTCTCTATTTGAACGGCTTGGATTCTTCTTTGAGCTTTGTGGAGTGGAAGGTTTGAATTTGAAAACTCCTCTCTTGGATATAAGGCTCTAGACTTTTTGGATTTTGATTTTTGATCTTTATCTATCCGTTTTCTATATCTCTTTCAAACGGTTGTTTTTTCTCCTTTTTATAGATTTTCCTTTGATTCATTTTTGGGTGGAAATCTAGCCGTTGGAGTGTACCTGGAAGGATTTTCCATTCAAAAAATAGCCGTTAGATGTCAGAAATCAAAAATATTACCGTTAGAGCTGATCTGACATTTTTGATTTTCGTCCAGGTGGGTTGGAGTCAGCTCCAAATTTCAGGTGTCGGCTCCGAATCGTTTTCCATAAATAGTAAAATCTGAGTTCGTCGTGGAGTCGGCTCCACAAAGTAAGTGTCGGCTCGCCGTCGTCAGGTGTCGGCTCCCGAAAACTGTAGGTGTCAGCTTCAGGATGCTCAGAAAATCAACGTTTTGTTCCTGCATCGGAGTCGGCTCTAGACAAGTAAGTGTCGACTCCGAAACCTTAGGTGTCGGCTCCGAAACACTAGGTGTCGGCTCCTGNGGAGAGCCGGGGCCGACCAGGAAGGTCGGGGCCAACTCGGCGGGCTTGGAGATGCCGGGGCCGAGAATGCCGTGCCCTGGCTATCATCAGATGCCCCCACTGAGCCAAGGGCCAAGCCTTTGGGGAAAGGGGCGCGAAAATTCAAAAGAATGATTGCCTCCTTTAGTGCGCTTTAAATGGGTTGATGTGCTGGCGCTTTTTCGAGGTAGTGTCACTTCGAAATCTCCGTAATCATGCAGTAGGTGGGTGATGACGTTGGCGGACGCTTGAAGGAGCCCATTGGGGATGGGAAAAAAGGCAAGGGCATCATTGCTTCTCTGTTTTCTATGCTCTGCGATTGGTCGGGGATCTCTCTTGGAGTGGATCGAGGCGGCACGCCTCGGGCGCAGGCGATTTTCGGCTGGCAGCCCTGGCGCAATAGCGCGTGCCAGATGGCAGGATCTGGCGTTAGCCGGGAGACGGGGGGTATAAAAGCCCCCAAGGGCCTGGGAAACCTTTTATGCTGCCATTGCTTTCTTCCTACTTTCTTCTTCTTTGAGTTCTCCTGCGACCTGAGCTTTCCAACTCCCAGGTTAGTTTCATCCCTTTTTTACCTATGGACCGTCGTGCCAATAGGGAGGGTAAGAGACCTGTAGAAGAGTCTTCCCATTCTAGCAGTGAAGACCAGGCCCCTGTAGCTAACCGAATGCCTCGGTCGGTGGGTGGCATTACCATCCGTGGACGATCGGGGGCGAAGACCCGATCACCTCGGTCCCCTATTAGGGCAGTTCCCTTGTCCTCCGCCGTCCGGCGCTTCCTCCGGCGGTGAGTTCCGATCCAGCGGGTCCAGCTGGGGTGGCCTCACCATGACCCCTGAGGATGTAGAGGCCTTAGGGCTAATACATGTCCCTAACTTCATGACCTGTCCGCGCCGGGGCCCGAAGATAGGGTGACCTCTGACCATCCCGGTCGGGTCGCTCTATACGAGGAGTTCTTCCGGTGCAGGCTGCGCCTTCCTTTCCATCCTTTTTTCCTAACCTTTAGATAGGTATAGGTTAGTGCCGGCGCAGTTGACTCCGAACTCGATTCGGATCATCTGCGCCTTTGTGATTCTCTGCACTTCGAGGGGGCCCGGCAGGGCTGTCCTGTTCCGAGCTTTCTATAAGCTCCGCCGCCAAGGTGAGGGGGCCTGGTGGGCATTTACCGCCAGGCCGGGTAGAGCCTTCCCATTAGGTCTCCCATCCAAAATTAGGGGGTGGAAACCTAGATTCCTTTTTGCCCATGTCGAGGGGGTAGGGCTGCTTGGAGGGAGCCGATACCAGCTCCAATGAGATTCCACCGTAGGGGATAGGGATATGGAACTATTCACCCGACTGTCCAACTGTCAAATCCCTAGCTACAAGGAACTCCTGTCCGAGGAGAACCTGGTAGAGGCCGAGTTAGCCCCGGCGGTTGGTGAGCTTGGCGCCTGATTCTTCTGTCTCGACCCGATTTTGTATGCCGCTGATGCGTTACTCTTTTGTGCAGCGATGAGGGTTTTCCGCCAGCGACTTTGAGGCCCCTGAGGCAAAAGAGGCAGGCGACTGGAGAGTCCAGGCCGGCGAAGAAACCCCAAGGAAGGGAGCCGGCAAGGCCGCCGAAGCCCCACAGCCCCGACACCCGCGGGGAGCCGGCTGAGAAGAAGCCGGCTGCAGGAGTGGTCCCGGGGCCGGCCGGGCCGAAGTAAAAGAAGGGGAGATCCCGGCCACCACCGAGCATGGTGGTGGTTTTGGATGGAGAGGAGGAAGCCGCCGCCGATGTGCCCGAGGCGGGGCGGGTCACAATCGCTATTGGCCCTTCGGCCGCCGAGCCGGAGAGAGAAGGTGCTCCCCCAACGCCAGTGAGGGGGAGCGGGTCGCCAGGGAGGCCCGAGGCTGGGGCGGAGGGCCAGGAAGCGGGGGTGAGTCGGGGAGCTCATCCCGCCACCGGCCGCGCCCGCCCGCCCCCAAGTCGAAGGCCCGCAGGGGACGAGGCTGGTTCCCCGCCCAGTTCAATGGCGGCGCGCAGGCTGCCCGCCTCCTGTCAGGGTTCGGACTGCCGAGTCGAAGAGGAGACGCGGGGGATGAGCCACTCCGCGCTCCTGGACATGGTAATGGTTTGTTGTCCAGGTAAGTTTTGAGCTTTTCATTCTTCCCATGTTTCTTCTTTTCCTGCTGACATGTTTCCTCTGCTACAGTTGGCCAACAGCGCTGGGCCTTCGTGAGGCGCTGGCCCACTCTTCTACGCTCCAAGGCCCTGGCGCGGGCCGATAGGTATAAGAAGGAGAGCATGGCGCAGGCTGAAAACCTTGCTCGCCTACACCAGGAACCTCGGCCCGAGGAGAGCTGGCCGGTCGATGAAGGGAGGTGTCGAGGCCGGGCCTCCGCGGCCGAGGCCAAGATGGAGCTGGCTTCAGAGAGATAGGGCCGCTGCGGTGCAGATCGAAGAGTTGACTCAGCGGCTCCAACGCGCTGAGGAGGAGACTCGGGCGCGCGGAGAGCGGCCGCCGCGGAGAAGGCGGCGGTGGAGGCGGGCAGGAGAAGGCGGGAGCAGTGGCCTGCTGAGAGGCCAGGCCCGTGCTGAAGAGGCCGCGCCCATGCCGGAGGCCGAGAGCAAGGCCTAGGAGGCCGAGGCCAGGGCGCAGCGGGCGAAGCCGAGGCGGGGCAGGCCGTGCCCAACTACAAGGCCTCGCCGGAGTTCAAGCAAGAAGTCGTCGAGGCCAGCCTTGATGCCTATGTTCAGGGCTTCGAAATGTGCAAAGTCAGAGTATCCGCGGCCCTCAAGATCGACATTGCTGAACTCAAAGATATCCGGCCTGGGGATTCTGACGAGGAGCCTGCGGAGAAGGAAACGACGAAGGGAAGCCCGGCCCCGGCGAGCCTTGAGGTATTTTTTCTTTTACTTTATTATGTAACCGGCCTCAGGCCCAATTTTGTATCCCTCTTCAATAGTCAATGAAAAAGACTTTTTCTCCTAACTTTCTTTTGCTTCATCCTGTTCCTTCTTTTGAGAAAAACGCCTTACTGCGCCTTACGATTGTGGGCCAAACCTTTGCTGAAGGGAGCTTCGAATATGTTTTCTAAGATGTTGCGCGACAATGTCTAGCCGAATCGCTTGGACTGGCCAATATTCGAATGCGTCTCTAGGATGTAGGCCGGCATGTGGAACAGTCACTCGAGATGCCTTTGTCGTTGCAGGCTGTTCAAAGGGAGATTCATCTGCACATGAATCCTCTGAAGGCTTGGAATGATCCATGGGCGACTTAGTGCCAAGATTAATCTTGAAGGCGCTGGGACCGACCAAAGATGGTCGGGGCTGACTCGGCCAACTTGGGGATGCCGAGGCCGAGTGGGGTTGACCAGGGGAGGCCTACGCCGACTCGGTCAATATTGGAGATGCCTAGGCCGGTCGGGGCCGACCAGAAAGGTCGGGGCCGAGCCGGCCGACTCGGAGTCTGTGAGGGCCAAACAGGGCCCTTTAGAGCCGTCTCGGGGTTGGTTCCTGAAGGGGCGACTCGATCGGGTACGGAGCTGCTAGGGTCTTAACCGACTCGGGGCACGCCGTGCCGGGGCCGAGTGGTGTCCCGTTAGCCGCGATGCCGGCAAGCTCCTTTTGAACCACTTCAGGGGTTTGTGTGCCGCCTGAAGGGGACTCGACCGGGTACGGAGCTGCTAGGGTCTTAACCGACTCGGGGGCACCGCCGTGCCGGGGCCGAGTGGTGTCCCATTAGCCGCGATGCCGGCGAGCTCCTTTTGAACCACCTCGGGGGTTTGTGTGCCGCCCGAGGGCGACTCGACCGGGTACAGAGCTGTTAGGGTCTTAACCGACTCGGGGGCACCGCCGTGCCGGGGCCGAGTGGTGTCCCGTTAGCCGTGATGCCGGCGAGCTCCTTTTGAACCACCTCAGGGGTTTGTGTGCCGCCCGAGGGTGACTCGACCGGGTACGGAGCTGTTAGGGTCTTAACCGACTCGGGGCACCGCCGTGCCGGGGCGAGTGGTGTCCCATTAGCCGATGCCGGCGAGCTCCTTTTGAATCACATCGGGGTTTGTGTGCCGCCCGAGGGCGACTCGACCGGGTACGGAGCTGTTAGGGTCTTAACCGACTCGGGGCACCGCCGTGCCGGGGCCGAGTGGTGTCCCGTTAGCCGCGATGCCGGTGAGCTCCTTTTGAACCACCTCGGGGGTTTGTGTGCCCCGAGGGACGACTCGACTGGGTACGGAGCTATTAGGGTCTTAACCGACTCGGGGCACCACCGTACCGGGGCCGAGTGGTGTCCCGTTAGCCACGATGCCGGCGAGCTCCTTTTGCGAGATCTGGTCCTTGGATACAGGGGAGAGTAGGCTGTGACATCGGAAGGGACCCCTTTATTGCTCGTATTTCAGGGGAATACATCATTGATAATATTGGCGGAGGTTATCCGCATTCTAGGTAAGTGGAATAGGTCGCCCGTCGAGCTCTTCTAGTTTGTATGCCCCCCGGTGAAGTGTCTCGGCAACGCGATAAGGACCCTCCCAATTGGGGGATAGCTTGCCCCCCTCTGTAGGCTTGGATACCTCAGCCTTCCTCAAAACCAAGTCTCCGCGGCGAAAGACCTTGGGATGAACTCGGGCATTGTAGTACTTGGTCGCTCGCTGACGGAAGGTCGCCATGCTTAGCCTCGCCCGGTCATGCGCTTGTCGATGAAGTCTAGATTAGCCCGTATCAGTACAGAGCTATTTTTCTCGTTGAAGGACTCCATGCACGGACTGGGCAGTCCGATCTCAACGGGAATGACGGCTTCAGATCCGAAGACGAGACTGAAGGGAGTCTCGCCCGTCGGGGCCCTGGGGGTTGTGTGGTAAGCCCATATCACACTGGGGAGTTCCTCCACCCATCGACCCTTGGACCCGTCTAGCTGGGTCCTGAGCCCTCTGAGGATGGTGTGGTTCATGACCTCGGCCTCTCCGTTGGTCTGGGGGTGGCCGACAGGTGAATCGGTGATGAATGCCTAGCTCGTCATAGAAAGCCTTAAATGCTTCATTGTTGAATTGGCGGCCGTTGTCTGTGACGAGGGTATGAGGTAGGCCAAAACGGCATATGATCGACTTCCAAAGAAGGCTTTGACCTTACTTCGGTGATCTTAGCCAGTGCCTCGACCTCGACCCATTTGGTGAAGTAGTCAATGGCGACTAGCAAGAATCTCCGCTGCCCTGAAGCTGGGGGGAATGGCCCGAGGATATCCATTCCCCATTGAGCGAAAGGCCAGGGGATCGAGAGCGGGTTCAGCGGGGTGGACGGTTGATGCTGGATGTGCGCGTGGCGCTGACAACCATCGCACTTCTGAACTATTTTGGCCGCGTCCTCCCTCATAGTGAGCCAGAAGTATCCCTGACGGAGAGCCTTCTGGGCTAGGGACCTGCCCCCAGATGATTTCATAGATACCTTCATGGATTTCTCTGAGGATGTAGTCGGCGTCGGCGGTCCTACACTTGAGCAGGGGGTAGGAGAATGACCTTCTGTATAGATGCCCGTCGAGGAGGATGAATTTGGAGGCCCTCCACTTGAGTAGCCTGGCTTCGTTGCGATCGTCAGGGAGAGTGCCGTCAGTGAGATAGCGGACGTAGGCATCCATCCATGTGGGCTCTTGGGTGAGCATGAGGACTTCCTCGCGTCCTCTATGCTGGGCCTTTCTAAGTATTCGATGTAAGCGTCCCTTGCCATGCCCTCGGCAGAGGTAGCCAGACGAGAAAGGATGTCGGCCTTGGTGTTCTCACTCCGGGGAATGTAACTGATACTGTAAGCTAACGGGAAGGTCAAGAGCCAAACCTTGCCCAAGTACTGAGTCATAGCGGGGTCACGCCTCGTACTCTCCGTTGATTTGCCCAGAGACAAGTTGCAAGTCTGTGAAAGCTCTGAGACGCCTTATTCCCAAACTCCTGGGCTAGCCTTAATCCGGCCAGCAGGGCTTCGTACTCAACTTGATTATTGGTGGCTTCGAATAGAAACCGCAGGGCGCATTCTGTCCTCTTCCGCCGGCGAGAATGAGGCCGGCGCCGCTTCCTGAGAGTTTGATGCGCCATCCACATGAAGGATCCAAGTTTCTCCATCGCCGCTTGGTTCGGGCTCGCGCTATTCCTTGGTAACTTCCTCAGTCGCCTCATCCGCCCAAGTGCACTCAACTAGGAAGTCGGCTAAAACTTGGGACTTCAGAGCCGGTCGTGCCTGGAAGGAGAGGTCGAACTCTCCTAGCTTGATGGCCCATTTGGCGAGTCGGCCTGAGGTATCCGGACAGCCAGGATGGCTTGGAGGGGCTGGTCCGTGAGCACCACGATGGGATGGGCTTGAAAGTATGGGCGGAGACGTCGAGCGGAGACTATCAGGGCAAGGATAACTTTCTCTGTCTTGGAGTACCTAACTTCTGCGTCATGGAGGACCTTGCTCACATAATAGACGGGTCTCTGGGTCCCGCCAATGTCAAGATGCACCAAGACCGAACTAACGGCCTCTGGAGAAGCGGCGAGGTAGAGGAAAAGGCTTTCTCCATCCCTTGGCTTAGACAGGAGCGGCGGAGAGGACAGAAATGCCTTCAACCTATCGAAGGCTCTCTGGCAGTCGTCTGTCCACTCGAAGCTGTTCACCTTCCGCAGGCCTTGAAGAAGGGTAAACACCTCTCGGCCGATTTGGAGAGGAAACGACTCAGAGCCGCCACTCTTCCCGTCAGTCGTTGCACTTCCTTCTTGCTGGACGGTGGCCTCATGTCAAGGATGGCGCTGATCTTCTCTGGGTTTGCCTCGATCCCCCGCTGGGTCACCATAAAACCCAGGAACCTGCCCGTCGTGACCCCGAAAGCACACTTTTTGGGGTTCAGCTTGACTTGGAAATGACGGAGGTTGTTGAAGGTTTCCTCTAAGTCAGAGACGTGATTGGAGGCATGGGTGCTCTTTGTCAGCATATCATCCACATAGACCTCCATTTCGGCCTAGCTGATCTTGGAACCTGTTCATCAACCTCTGGTAGGTTGCCCCGCATTCTTGAGGCCAAAAGGCATCACTTTGTAGCAATAAATGCCTTTCTCCATCACAAAGGATGTGTGCTCCTCGTCATTGGGGTCCATCCTTATCTGATTATATCCGGAGAAGGCGTCCATGAAGCTGAGGAGTTCATGCCCGGAGGTGGAATCCACCAGCTGATCAATCCTTGGCAGGGGAAAACTGTCTTTTGGACACGCCTTGTTGAGGTCGGTGAAGTCGATGCAAATTCTTCAGCTCCCATTTGCCTTTCGCACCATGACCACATTGGCCAACCAGCTAGGGTAGTGTGCCTCCCGGATGTGGCCGGCACTGAGTAGCTTGTTGACTTCCTCATCGATAGCCTTTTGTCGGTCGGGAGCAAAGCTTCTCTTCCTTTGGCGGATTGGACGGTGCCTCGGGTCAATGTTGAGCTTGTGGGTGATCACTTCTGGAGGGATGCCGGGCATGTCAGACGCTGACCAAGCGAAAACGTCCAAATTAGCCCACAAAAGGTTAAGAGGCGCTCCCGGTCCTCCGAGGGAAGGAGTCCGCCGACATGACGGTCCTTCGCCGGGTCATCTCCAAGAGGGAAAGTTAGGAGGTGCTCGGCTGGTTCTCCTCCCTTGTTAGAGTCTGGGATCAGGCGCTTCTAAAGTTGGATTCAGCTTCCAAAGGACTTGACGCCGCATGATAACAAGGCAGGACTGGGCTGGTCTCGCCGCGCATCTCTCCGACTCCTTCACCAGTGGGGAACTGCCGGGTGGAGATAATTGCATCCAAAAGATTGAGTCCTGGACGCCCGAGAATGGCGTTGTATGCCAAGGGGACACGTAACCAAGAACTTCATGATCACGGAAGTTAATGGAAGTTACGATTTTATTGTGGAAAAAAAAAAGGGTCCATCATGGGAAGTTACGATTCCATCGTGGGAAGTTAAGATTCAAAAAAAAAAAAAAAAGTTTGTGGGCGTATGGCTTGCTTCTTTATCGCTTTCCTTTCCTTGTTAACCTTTTAACGATTCCAAGTATGTTAGCTTTGGGTTGATGCTTAATTGCCGGATTCATTATTCCTTAACTGCATGTGATCTTCTTGAATTCATCAAGAATTAGCGTTATATCTGTTTGTCAAGGCCTTCTTGAATGAATTAAGGATTGTCGAATCAAAAGATCGCTGAACTATGCTTTGAATGAAGTTTCAGTGCGTATCACTTTTCAGAATCGAATGTCTTGTAAGATAAGTTGAAAAATTATTACAGTAAAATTATATGGGTACACTTAAGTCTTTAGTATTCACGTAATATATTATCATTAATTAAATTTAATATCTATATTATGTAATTTGTTAGTGGCCAAATTTGAAAGTTTATAGGTATCAAATTTAATTAAATAATTCAATTACTCATAATTATGTGATGCTTATAAATGAATGACATAATTGTTTAATGTTATGAGTATATTGAAGTTCATTGATTATAAATATTTAAGGGTCGCCCAAAGGTTGACTAGTTATTTTATAATTTATGAACATGATGTGGTTAATTAATATGCTTGGTTAGGTATGTTTAGCATATCCAAAGATAGCAAACATATCTAATTTGAGTATATATAATTGCTAAGTATGTAAAATTAAAATTAAGCATCAATTATGTTTATTGTTGTATATTGTTGTATCACCCAAAGGAGAACTTCAATATGCACTTATTGTTTACTTGATGGAATATGAATAATATTACTCAAAGCATTAATATGTGAGCATGTTTTCTATATTTGCAGCAATATTCCTGTTTCTCTTTATTCGCAATCTATGTCTGTTCAAACTTTTAATGGGCTTAATTTTTCTGAATGGCGCGAACAAGTTCAGTTTCATCTTGGTGTTCTGGATCTTGAATTGGCACTCATAAATGAGAAACCTACTGCTCTTACTGACTCTAGCAGTGCTGAACAGAGGTCTTTTCATAAGTCTTGGGAAAGATCAAACAGACTTAGCCTGATGTTCATGCGAATGACTATAGCAAACAATATCAAGTCCACAATTCTTGCTACTGAAAGTGCTAAGGAATTTCTGAAGTTTGTGGAAGCGCGTTCCCAATCTGACTCTGCTGATAAGTCACTTGCTGGGACATTGATGAGTACTTTAACCAACATTAAGTTTGATGGTTCTCATACTATGCATGAGCATGTTGTTGAAATGACAAACATAGCAACAAGACTAAAGACTATGGATTGGAAGTGAATGAAAATTTTCTTGTGCAATTCATTATCAATTCCTTGCCTCCTGTGTATGGTCCATTTCACATGAGTTATAACACTATGAAGGATAAGTGGAATGTGAATGAACTACAAAGTATACTCATTCAAGAGGAAGCAAGAATTAAGAAACATGGAAATCATTCTATTAATCTCATGGGTCAACAAGGAGCTGGAAAGAAATCAAAGAAATATAAGAAAGGAAAAGCAAGCAACGACCACTAAAATAAATGGGTCATCTGCTCAAATCCACAAAAAGGAACAAAAGGTTGATAAGTGTCACTTTTGCAAAAAGCATGGACACCATCAGAAAGATTGCCTGAAACGTAAGGCATGGTTCGAAAAGAAAGGTAAGCCTACGGCTTTTGTATGTTTCGAATCAAACCTAAAAGAAGTTCCTTATAATACTTGGTGGATTGATACTGGTTGTACCACTCATGTTTCCAATACGATGCAAGGATTCCTTACGATCCAAACCATAAACTCAAATGAAAACTTTGTCTCAATGGGAAACAGAGTCAAAGTTCTAGTTGAAGCTGTTGGAACCTATCGTTTGATTCTAGACACTGGACATCATTTAGATCTTTTTCAAACACTTTATGTCCCTTCTATTTCTCATAATTTAGTTTCTGTATCCAAACTTGACTCGGTTGGATATTCTTTTAAATTTGGAAATGGATGTTTCAGTTTGTTTAAATACAATCATCTTATTGGTTCTGGTATTCTTTCTAATGGTTTATACAAATTTAAGCTTGATAGTCTTTTTGCTGAGACATTGTTAACCTTGCATCATAATGTTGGTACTAAACGTGGTTTAGTAAATGAACAATCAGCTTACTTATGGCATAAACGTTTGGGTCATATATCCAAAGAAAGAATTGAGAGATTAGTAAAGAATGAAATCCTTCCCGATTTAGATTTTACTGATCTTGGGATTTTTGTGGATTGTATTAAAGGAAAACACATAAAACAGACTATCAAGAAAAGTGCCACAAGAAGTAAACAGCTCCTTGAAATTATACACACCGAATCTGTGGGCCTTTTGATGTTCCTTTTTGTGGAGAAAAGTATTTTATCACCTTTATTGATGATTTTTTATGTTATGGCTATGTCTATTTATTGTATGAAAAATCTCAATCGGTAAATGCTCTAGAAGTGTTTATCAATGAGGTTGAAAGACAACTAGACAGAAAAGTGAAAATTGTTAGGTTTAACAGAGGTAGTGAATATTATGGAAAGTATGATGAATCTGGATAATGCCCTGGTCCATTTGCCAAATTCCTTGAAAAGCATGGCATATGTGCTCAATACACAATGCCTGGAACACCAGAACAAAATGGTGTTGCAGAAAGGCATAATCGAACTCTAATGGATATGGTTAGGAGTATGTTAAGCAATTCATCATTACCCTCATTATTGTGGATGCATGCTTTAAAGACCGCAATGTATTTGCTAAACAGGGTTCCTAGTAAGGCAGTTCCAAAGACTCCTTTTGAACTTTGGACAAGAAGGAAACCCATTTTGAGGCATTTACATGTTTGGAGTTGCCCGGCGGAAGTAAGGATTTACAATCCACATGAAAAGAAGTTGGACTCAAGAACAACCAGTGGTTTCTTCATTGGTTATCCAGAAAGATCAAAAGGGTATAAATTTTATTGTCCTAACCATAGTACAAGAATTGTTGAATCTGGAAATGCAAGGTTCATTGAGAATAATAAAATTAGTGGGAGTTTGGAACCACATAAAGTGGAAATTCAAGAAGTTAAGGTGCAAGTTTCTTCACCTATAACTTATTCTCAAGTTGTTGTTCCTAGAGTTGTTGAACCTTTTAATAACTTTCAAGAACAACAAATTAATGATCAAACACCACAGAATGATGATATTACTAATGAACTTGCAATAAATGAACCCAATGAAGTAGCATTAAGAAGGTCTCAACGACAAAGAAGAACCGCTATTTCTGATGATTATGTAGTTTATCTATAAGAATCAGATTTTGATTTGGGTATTAATGATGATCCAGTTTCTTTTTCACAAGCCATGCAAAGTGCTAATTCATCTAAATGGTTAGATGCTATGCAAGATGAGTTAAAATTAATGGATTACAATGCAGTCTGGGATCTTGTTGAATTGCCTGAAGGTTGTAAAAGAGTTGGGTGTAAATGGGTCTTTAAGACCAAACGCGACTCAAATGGCAATATTGAATGTTGTAAAGCCAGACTTGTTGCCAAAGGTTTTACTCAAAAATGTGGCATTTACAAAGAGACCTTTTCTCCAGTCTCTAAGAAAGACTCATTTAGAATTATTATGGCACTGGTAGCTCATTATGATTTAGAGTTGCATCAAATGGATGTGAAAACCGCCTTTCTAAATGGGAGTTTGAATGAAGAGGTTTATATGGACCAACCTGAAGGTTTTTTATTTGAAGGAAAGGAACACATGGTGTGTAAACTGAAGAAGTCAATATACGGACTTAAGCAAGCTTCCCAACAATGGTATCTTAAGTTTAATGATACCATTACATCCTTTGGATTTAAAGAAAACACCGTTGATCGGTGTATATATATGAAGGTCAGTGGGAGCAAAATCATATTTTTGATTCTGTATGTTGATGATATTGCTAGCTACTAATGACCTTGGCCTATTGTATGAGACCAAGAATTTTCTCTCTAAGAACTTTGAAATGAAAGATATGGGTGAGGCATCCTATGTGATTGGAGTCGAAATATTTTGTGATAGATCACAAGGAATGTTAGGTTTGTCTCAGAAGGCATATATTAATAAAGTTCTTGAGAAATTCAACATGAACAAATGCTCTGCAAGTATTGTCCCAATTCAGAAGGGAGATAAATTCAGCCTTATGCAATGTCCAAAGAATGAATTGAAACGTAAACAAATAGAAGAAATGCCTTATGCATCAATTGTTGGTAGCTTGATGTATGCTCAAACATGTACCAGGCCAGACATTAGTTTTGCTGTTGGGATGCTAGGCAGATATCAAAGTAATCCAGGAATAGATCATTGGAGAGCTGCAAAGAAGGTACTAAGGTATTTACAAGGAACGAAGGATCACATGCTTACCTATAGAAGATCTAATGATCTTGAGGTCAAGGGATATTCAGACTCAGATTTTGCTGGATGTGTTGATACTAGAAAGTCCACATTTGGCTATTTGTTCCTTTTAGCTGAAGGAGCGATCTCATGGAAAAGTGCGAAGCAGTCTGTCATTGCTGCATCTACTATGGAAGTTGAGTTTGTGGCATGCTTTGAGGCCATAATTCATGGTTTATGGCTGTAAAATTTTATTTCAGGACTTGGGGTTGTCGACAGTATTGCCAAGCCGTTGAAAATTTATTGTGATAACTCCGCAGCAGTCTTCTTTTCTAAAATGACAAGTATTCAAAGGGTGCTAAACATATGGAATTGAAATACTTTGTCGTTAAAGAAGAAGTTCAGAAACAAAGAGTGCCAATTGAACATATTAGCACCAATCTCATGATTGTAGATCCGCTGACTAAAAGGTTGCCGCCAAAGACATTTCATGAACATGTCAAAAGAATGGGCATTATTGAAAACCATTAGTGATGTTATGTTTGAAGCTTTAAGTTTCTTATGTATTTGACACTCTGAGCTCAATTAATTATTATTTCTGAATTACT
The DNA here is from genome assembly GCA_900491605.1 of Calamus simplicifolius. Lineage (NCBI taxonomy): Eukaryota > Viridiplantae > Streptophyta > Magnoliopsida > Arecales > Arecaceae > Calamus > Calamus simplicifolius. The sequence goes on along the minus strand of UESW01001938.1, from coordinate 4,362 downwards.
TATGTATCCTGTTTACTTATGCTAGTATATATATAAATGAATTATGAGAATATTAACAGGATTTGTCTTTGATAAAGACATCATTGTTAGACCTTATTGCAATTCCCATTATAGGTCATGTTAAGTATAGAACTAGTAATATGATACATGAAAGGGAGTATGTCGAAATAATAGCATACAACCGCCATGATCCTTATTAGTTTTTGCTTAATGATGATTTTATGTTTGACCAATATTATGAAGGATTTTAGCTTCTGTTATGCGCATTATGATTGATTATTAAACCAGTATGTTTAATATCTCACATGGGCCAAGTGGGAGAATGTTAGCATTTCCTTTTATGTGGCCCACGTAGATATATGATTGATTTATCATTTATTTATTCTAAATGATAATTATGATATCTGATTTTATCATATATTTAAATTTAAGTGATAATGATGGTTTAATAAAGCTAATTTCCTATTGGTTTATCTTTTAGGAAGTTGTTATCTGATAACCTCTCCTTGATGGAAAGAGAAACTTATCGTATTATCAGATTGGTCCTCTATCTCCTATATATAAGACTGTTGACCAATATTATGAAGGATTTTAGCTTCTGTTATGCGCATTATGATTGATTATTAAATTAGTATGTTTAATATCTCACATGGGTCAAGTGGAAGAATGTTAGCGTTTCCTTTAATAAACATAATGGCCAAGATCTTAGAATAAATGATTTTTACATGAAAACATAAACAAAATGCGTACCTTGATTCATTGATATTCATTCTTCATTGACGAGGAACGAGATGCTGCGTGTGTTAACGACAGATTGAGTTTCTCCATCTTTCCTAATTCTCTTCATTATCTGCTTTGATAGTCAAAAAGACTTATATTTAAGAGAGAGGACCAACCTGATAATACGATAAGTTTCTCTTTCCATCAAAGAGAGGTTATCAGATAACAACTTCCCAAAAGATAAACCAATAGGAAATTAGCTTTATTAAACCATCATTATCACTTAAATTTAAATATATGATAAAATCAGATATCATAATTATCATTTAGAATAAATAAATAATAAATAAATCATATATCTACGTGGGCCACATAAAAGGAAACGCTAACACGCCACACCTTCGTTCCTCTCTGGGAAGACGCGCGAGCCGGTAGTCCACCCACATGGCAACCGCGTTAGCCTGGGCGACAAGGGAGTTGACGAAGTTGTGGGACAGGGCGAGAAGGGGCTCTCGGCAATGAAGCCACTGTCGTGGAAGAAGATAACGAGGGGGAGGGGGGAGGGTGGTGAGGTCGAGGTCGACGTCGAGGTCGGTGAGGAAGAGGTGGGCGGATGGGTTGGCATCGGGATCGATGAGAACGTCTTTGGAGGTGACGCTGGTGGCAGAGTAGAGTAGGGGTGGCAATCATGTCGTGTTGTGCCGTGTCCGGATCGTGTCATGTTTTGGTTGGGTTAAAAACATATCAACCCAAACACGACCTGTGAGTTAAACGGGTTAGGTAATTTGGACACGAACATGACCTGACTCAAAACACGATTAACCTGATACGACCTGTGACCCGAGAGGGCCGAAGAAATAAAACCCGCATGAGATTTTATAATGGGAAATGAGCCGGCGAAATGAGGGTAGAGTGAAAGAGCGGTGGTGCGAGTAAAAAAATATCGTCATTTAAACTCTCTAAAATGTCATTAAATAATCATTATTAGTATTTTATCATTTATAACGTAATTGTTTAAGAGTGAAGGAAGTTTCTCGGGAAAAAAGAGTTATGGCAGTTGCTTTTATTTTTTATTTTCTTTTCATTAAAGAGGATTGTGATATTTGGACTCAGCCGTCACAAAAGTTACTCCCAAGAAGTAGATTAGGTCAAATTGGTTGCATTGCTTGTTTGATCAATCTAATCAGATTAAAATATATAATTCATATAATCTAAATTTTGACTATTTAACCAGCTTCGTTTGGTGGACTGTCAGCTTCGTTTGTTTGATCTAGAGGCCTCGGGTAGCGGTGACGGACGACGTACGTGCGGGCAAAGCGGGTGACGGGTTCGGGTCAAAACAGGTCAGACGGGTCGTGTCAAACCCGATTAAATACACGGGTCAATTTGGGTCAATTCGGGTTAAGCGGTTGAACCCGAACATGACCTATTTAAATTTTGTGTTGACGGGTCGTGTCATACACGGATTTGTACCAAAAAATAGTCAATACAAATCCATTTAATTCATATCGTATTCGTATCAAGTTATCATGTCGTGTCAAAAATTACCATCCTTAGAGCAGAGGAAGGGAGGGACGAAAGCCAGGGTGGGAGGATTTCAACTACGATTTCGCCGCAGGGCGTCCGAAGGTCTGAGCGTGGAGCTTGTGATGGTTTTTGGCTTTTACTCTAAAAAACAGAGGCAGGCAAACAAAAGGTAACGATCGATCTTTTGTTGTTACTCTTTTGTTGATGAGTCATACAGTTGTATGCTCATACAACTGTATCTAAAATTGTATCTAAAATTTACACCAAACCATACTCTTTCTTCTAGGTTGCTTCTCAAGATCCTAAGATTTACCCTAAGAAAGCACAAGTTGTATCTAAAATTGTACTTGAACTTAAAAACAAATAATTTAATTAGCTGGATTAGCGGGTCATGCATGCTTGAAAGCTAGCTAGAATTATATAACCTTATCAAGCACTCCTCCTTTTGGCTCACTTGAAGGGGTTAGAGATCGTTTTTCTCTCGTTGAGAATGAAGTGGATGTGCAGCAGTTTGGGTTGACCAATTTTGGGCCTTATTTGAGTTTATTTTACCTACAGGTCAAAGTTGGCCAAACTGGACCTTCGTAGGGTCTTTTTCGACTGGATTTGATCAGTTTAATATGACATCAGTAGGATATAAGTATGGATAATGCACTTTGGTCCTAAGGTGGTATTTGATAGAAAAAATATTATTATGAATAAGTGTATGGGATAGAGTTTATCCTCTGACTATTCTATTGATCATATCAAATGCAAAAAAGTAAATTTATAGGATAATTTATTTTTACTCTTATTTGAAGAGGATAAATTAATCAGTTATTTCTGTATTTTCTAAAAATTAAATTAAAAAAATATCCTCTCTTATTTTTTTTTTTTCAAATACTATCTAAGAGTTTGATTAGGTTAAGATTAGCATGGATTAAATGTACGGAAGATAAAGACAGACGCATGGCGCATTAACAGAGGCAGGCAAACAAAAGGGTAACGATCGATCTTTTGTTGTTACTCTTTTGTTGATGAGTCATACAGTTGCCGTGCGTAAATAATGTGGGTAAAATGTGTAAAAATTAAGGTCTAATAATATATTAAACATCAAAACCCGACTCAGCTTCCCTTGCGATCTAGGCGCCTAGCGCTCGCAGTTAATTGAATTGGATGTCCTCATATTAGAAGAATAGTGGAGTAGAGCTGATTGAATCTAGGTTTTGTCAAACTTATTTGAATCTAGCTTGCGTTGCTTTTACAAAAAAAGAAAAGAAAACAAATTGTTAAGAATCACTGAATTTTGTAACCTTGAATCTTATATAAGTTATGTGTTTTACTGGAATTATGAAATTTATATACTAATTTAAATTTAGTATTTTCAGAGGTGAGAAATAAGTTATAATTAAATAATATACTTGAGATATTATGCCTTATATATAAATAATTCATAAGTATGTAATAAAAAAGTATTTTTACAATAAAAAAAATATGTAAATCATTCATATAAATTTGTGCTCCAATCCATTTAAGCAATCATATACGAAATTATCTTAAAAGTAAACTAAAAACAAAAATTTAAAGATATCATCTACTCAATCTTTAGTATAATTAATTTTTCTAACTTAAAATCATGGTGTTATAAAATAAACAAAAATTTAAATGATTGAGTGATCTAGTAAAGTTGGGTTTCATATAATATCTATATTGTCTAGGACTATTTCATAGTCTTGATACGGCCTTACTCATGACATTATTGCAATGAACAACAAAGACAGCCATGCAAAATTCAGCTAAATTATCAAACCATCCAATCATTTTTTTTTTTTTGTAATAGCATCGACTTTGAGTTTAAAAATTTTTAGCACACAAAAATACATCAGAATAAAATAGTTTTAAAAATTATTAATTTTTTTCAAAAAAATGATGAAAAAGTTTAAGGATATAAAAAGTAATTAATGTCATACGCAATTTTATAAAGATATATTATAGATTAACTTTGAACTTAAAAGGTTGAATTCAAGCTTAATTTATTTACTGATATTTTTAATTTTATTTGAGCTTAATTTTGAACTAACTGGAAAATGGGTCTAATCAATGAACTTTAAAATGCTAGATCCAATTGAATCAATT